>JAVTVY010009794.1:0-44184 GCA_036873755.1 Hanleya hanleyi | reverse complement strand
GGGACTCTCGAGGAATCCGTTCAACCTAAAAGCGTTCAACATCAATTTCGTGGCCCTGCATGTGGATGGCCAACAGGTACCGGCACGCCCCTTACAACCTAACTTTGGAACGGACAATTACATCCGGAGCTATCTGAACCTCTTCACAGCAACCGGCCAAATCAACCAAGACGAGGGAAATATGATCAGTCGAGACGATTTCGGCAAAGGATACACATTGTTCTGTTTCGATCTGACTCCCACCTTAGACAACGATCATCAACTGAGTCTCGTCAAGAAAGGCAACTTACGCTTGGAACTGCACTTCGGGACACCTTTACCGAAAACCATCAATGTGATTTGCTACGCTGAGTTTGACAACATCATTCAAATCGATAAAAGCCGTAACGTGCTGTGTGACTTCGCCACCTAACATGGATACAGACCAGATAACCACGGTGCTGGAGACTGACCCAGGAACACGTAGGGTCTTTCAAGGGGTGTTCGCCCGAGACGTGTTCCCATTAGACCGTGTGTATCCGGCTGCTTACGTCCTGAATACAGACCCGATGGATCGGCCCGGTGAACACTGGGTGGCCGTGTACTTGACAGAAGAGCAGGGCGAATACTTTGACCCATACGGCCTACCACCCCTCCATCCCGATTTAACAGGCTTCATGGATCAAGGCACAGAGACGTGGTGTTGGAATACTAAAACGTTGCAAAGCCTGGACAGTATGGTGTGCGGACAATATTGCTTGTTTTACCTGTACCATCGATGCCGGGGAAGACCCTTATCTACCATCGTTCACATGTTTGACGAGTACCCCAAGGCCGAGGACCGAGATGTACTCGTCTATGACTGGGCCGCCCATCATTTCAATGTACAAGTCCCGTTCTGGGCTTGAATTCTTTCAATGTACATACGCCCCCCTGTTCTGGGCTTGAATTCTAGCAAGCCCCTTGTTCTGGGCTTCAGTTTTCACGTGGTTGTTCTCACGTTGTTGTTGTTCACTGAATAAAAAAAAAATGAGATCTCACCAAAAAAAAACCCTGTCTTGTGTGTTTTATTCATAATGCCCAATGTGGAGATTCAGTCAAACTGAAATCAGTGGTGTAGGATGGGGCCAAAATATCACCCATCAAGGTTAGAATGCAAGCGCACTATAGTAAAAAATAGAGAGCCAATGACATCAGCCCACAGACCAAGTACGTGTATTTGGTCTAGGTTTGGAGCGGGCATTTCATTGAGGCGCGTGTATACGGTGAGTGAAGAGACTCGTCCAACACGTATAGATTATGACTATAAGTTCTTTGTATTCTCCGAACCTTGCCGAAAGGGAGACCGTTTGACAGGTGACCTTTGACCTTTTGACCCGCGCGTGCGCACTGCCGGGGATGACGCGCACTGCCGGGGATGACGCGCACTTCCGGAGAACCCCCGCGCGATGACGCGCGCGCGCGCGCTGCGTGCTGGGGCGGGCCAGGCCGGTGAAAAAGGTCCCCGAGTTCTCTTGTAGCAACGCCCGTCAACGCCCGGCGTCGGAGCTCCGGAGCTCCGAGTTCCATGAGCTCCGGAGCTCCAAGAGCTCCGCGAGCTCGGAGCTCTTGCATATAAACACACATGCATCTGTGAAAGCTTCATTATACGCTTTCTATTCCAGTGCCATCAACCCAGTGTACGACCATCCTTTCACAATCACCAATCGGACGTCGCTAGAGACGATGCTGGCCCAACTGGACACTGTGGACCCCTTGGAATGGACCTATGAACAGCGTCCCAACACCGAGTGGATAGTAGAGAGGGTGACCAATGTCACGTTTTTCGTTACCAAGCTGACCGACCACCCCCATCGGCTGAATGTGCCACCCTTGCACTGATGAATACCATAGCATGCAATACATACTCTATATGTCTGGTCCTCGACTTGGGGTAGTTGAACTGAGTGTGCTAAAAATAGATCACCAGCTAGCGTACTATAAAAGGGAAGCGGCCTGGTCGTTTCATCGGATACTCTCTCAACCACCAAGATGTTCACTTGCACAACTTGCCAGAAGCAGTTTATTCGCCCAGAAGATTTGCGACGACACGAGGCCTCCATCCACAACGGTGCACGATATACTTGTATAACCTGCGCACGGTTATTTAATCGGGAGGATATTTTACTGCGCCATGAACGCTCACTCCACGAGGGTGCGACGGAACAATGTAATGAATGTGGTCAACTCTTCAAACGACCCAGTCAGTTAAGACGGCACCAACGTTTGATTCATAGTCCATCACCACGGTATGCGCGACAACCTTCCACTATAGAGGAGCCGCGGAAGGTCAGGCCCAGTGAAGATAAGCCCGGGGAGACGAACGCCACTGGTGATGCGATGACGGAGAGCCCGCCTATACCCACAGTGCAGAAGAGCCTGGATATCCAGCCGGACCCAAGCGTTACGGTTTCGAGTCATTCGTCTGACAACATCGAACATTTTCTGGTCGAGCCCATAAATGTTCCTGGCGATCTCTTACAGGACAACCATCCAGTGAGTGACGACGATCGGGGCCATTGGTCTATGACACGGTACTGTTTCCACCGTCATCGCCCTATTCAAGATATCTACAATTTCCCACTGACCAAACTCACCCGTCTACGCAGCTACGTGGAAGCCATCTTCGAAGATCAAACTATGGTCTTCAAATTGAATGTCGCTTTCGGGTACATCTTAAGTCACAAAAGGACGGACCAGTTACGGTATTGTTACCCCAGTGCCAACAACCTTGTGTTTGACCTGCCGTTTACCATCATTCACCGGGCGTCGCTAGAGATGATGCTGGCCCAAGTGGAACAATTGGATGCCTTGAGATGGGCACATCGTCAACGCCCCAACACACAATGGGTGGTAAAGAGGGTAACCAATGTTACGTTTTTCGTGACCAAGACGACCAATCAACCCATCGGGTGAATGCGTCACCCATGCACTGATGAATACCACAACATGCCGTACATACTCGCTATGTCTACATGCTGATCGTTGACGTTACGGAGATGACCGAAGAGACACGGAGGTTACCGAAGATGTCACGGCTCGGCCCTCGACTTGGGGATAGTTGAACTGAGTGTGCTAATCACCAGCTAGCGTTCTATAAAAGGGAAGCGGCCTGGCTGTTTCATCAGACACTCTGTCAACCACCAAGATGTTCACTTGCACAACTTGCCAGAAGCTGTTTACTCGTCTAGATAATTTACGACGCAACGAGGCTTCCACACACAACAATGCTCGGTATACTTGTACAACCTGCACACGGTCATTCAATCGGGAGGAACATTTACTGTGCCACGAACGCTCATTCCACGAGGGCGCGAGGGAACAATGTAACGGTTGTGGTCAACTCTTCAAACGACGCAGTCAGTTGCTGCGACACCAACGGTTGATTCATGCCCCGGTACCATGGCATGTGCGACAACTACCTACTGAAGAGGAGCCGCGGAAGGTCAGACCTAGTGAAGATGAGCCCGGGGAGACGAATGCCACTGGTGATGCGATGAAGGAGAGCCCGTCTATACCCACAGTTCAGAAGAGCCTGGATATCCAGCCGGACCCCACCGTTACGCTTTCGAGTCATATGCCTGATAACATCGAACATTTTCTGGACGAGCCCATAAATGTTCCTAGCGATCTCTTACAGGGCACCCATCCAGTGAGTGACATCATAGCCATTGGACCATGATACGGCACTGTTTCCACCGTCATCGCCCTATTCAAGATATCTACAATTTTCGACTGACCGACCTCGCCCGTCTACGCAGCTACGTGGAAGCCATCTTCAATGACCAAGCAACGTCCTTCAAATTAAATCTGGCGTTTGGTTATGTGCTGCAGCATAAGGAGACAGATCAAGTCCGATACTTTTACCCGAGCAGTAACATCCGGGTATTTGACCAACCGTTTACCATCATTAACCGGGTGTCGCTAGAGATGATGCTGGACCAAGTGGGACAATTGGATGTCTTGGGATGGGCCTATGAACAGCGCCCCAACTTGCAATGGGAGGTAGAGAGGGTCACCAATGTTACGTTCTTCGTGACCAAATTACGGAATCTTCCCATGGGGTGAATGTATTCACCCATGCACTGATAAATACTCAGAATGCGCAAACAACTATTTGGGGGTATGTTGCCTCAACGGTATCCTGGCCTGACCGACGGTGATTAGAATAAACGGTTCAGAGCGAACATGGCCGAAGATGGAACTTTCTGAAATGGAGACTTCTGATTGGACAAGAATACATCTAACGGACAGGAACGAATATAAAACATACAAATGGTGGCCTCAAGAATCTTCTTGAATTGTAAATATACCCAACGCGGCTCCCCCAGCGTGGGTATGATGTAACATTGGGGAGAATAAACTATATGAAAAAAAACTTCTTCTTCTTGTTGTTCTCTCATGTGTCATCCTTGTTGTTGTTGCTGTTGTTGTTCTCTCTCCGGTCTATATCATAGTGTTATGTTAGAGTGTTAAAGCGTAACGACGGGCGTCGAGGACGTCACTGCATTTCGAAGAATTAGTGACAATTCCATGGAATATCAGAGCTTCTGAGCTATTTCACCAGGGCGTTGAAGCATTAAGAATGGCTTTGGTGGGCGTTGCTACAAGATGACACCTCACACGACGCATTCGCACCGCGGATGGTCCATCTCTACACCAAATACCATCCTTCACTACCCCAAAATGCTCACTTTCGCTACTACTCGTACTGATGACGTCACCAATGACGTCACAGATGCTGTGGATATCCCTCAAATCGGAATGTACACCCCGAGAACTACAAGATGACACCTTCCAGGACGCATTCGAACTGTGAATAGCCCATCTCGACCCCAAATACCTTCCTTCACTGCCCCAAAATGGCCACTTTACTTACTACAACCAACTGCGCATGCGCAGATTAACGCGACATGCATTCAAAAACACACCATTCTGACTCTACCCCACACAAGCTTTACTTTGACACCTCACACGACCCATTCGAACCGTGATTAGCTCATCTCTAACCCAAACACACCCCTACATAGCACCCAAAATGCCTGTTTTCTATACTACGGCCAGACTGCGCATGCGCAGACTACTGAACACGGACGAACCATTAGTGTAGTCAAGTGCTCCTCCACGAGAGCTTCAAAATAAGACCTCACTCGACCCCATTGGACCATTAGGGACTCACCTAGACTCCAACATGTCCACCCCGTATGGCCCTATACACCCATAGCCATGCAGTATAGGCCTATGGGCCTACCCAGGCCTTGGTGACTTTTTTTCAAAAATTTCACCGATTCGCTCCGCAACCCTTCCTATCGTGTTCTAAATGACGAGACGAGTAAAACGAGACCCCACAACCCTACCGCAAATGTATAGAAGTACGTTTCCCAGGGGGATAAACATTGAACCTATACCCCAGTATGGGACTATATGGGGCTCGGTGACTTTTTTCAAAAATTTCACCGATTCGCACGGGGACACTTCCTATCATGTTCTAAATGACGAGACGAGTAAAACGAGACCCCACAACCCTACCGCAAATGTATAGAAGTACGTTTCCCAGGGGGACAAACATTGATCCTATACCCTCAGTATGGGACTATATGGGGCTCGGTGACTTTTTTCAAAAATTTCACCGATTCGCACGGGGACACTTCCTATCATGTTCTAAATGACGAGACGAGTAAAACGAGACCCCACAACCCTACCGCAAATGTATAGAAGTACGTTTCCCAGGATGGTCCTATACCTCCCATACCCCATATAGGCATTTTCCCGTTATTTAGGATAAAGTCCGTATTCCGTATTTTTTCAGGAAAATTTTTACATACACCCACCCTGGAACTAGGGGGAGATAACTCTATTGATAGACAAGCCCCGTTAAGCCCGGCGACCTATATACCCCTCATACCCCATATAGGCATTTTCGCAGGTTTTTCGATAAAGTCCGTGTTCCGTATTTTTTTTTTTTCAGGAAAAATTTTACATGCACCCACCCAGCCATCAAATACCCCTTCACCTAGGCTTCACGTTGATACCTCACTCGACCCCATTCGACCATTAGGGGCTCCCCTAGCTCCAAAACGGCTATTTCCATACCCTTGGGCCACCGCGCATGCGCACAATGCCGATATTTCAATCCCACACCCAACCCGTCAGATGCCCCCTCACATAAGCTTCACTTTGATACCTCACTCGACCCCATCGGTCCACTAGGGGCTCCCCTACATCTCAAAACGGCTATTTCCATACCCTTCGGCCACCGCGCATGCGCAGAAGGCCGCTATGTCAACCCCACACCCAGCCCATTAGATGCCCCTTCACCTAAGCTTCACTTTGATACCTCACTCGATCCCATTGGACCATTATTGTCTTCGCTAGCTCCAAAACGGCTATTTCCATACCCTTCGGCCACCGCGCATGCGCAGAAGGCCGATATTTCAATCCCACACCCAGCCCATTAGATGCCCCTTCACCTAGGCTTTACTTTGATACCTCACTCGATCCCATTGGACCATTTGTGGCTCCCCTAGCTCCAACACGGCTATTTCCATTTCCTTAGGCCACACGAGTTGTCTCCCTTGCGTCAATGTGTGCAGATGGCGCTACGGTCGACGCCGTGATGGGGAAAGGGCGTCCCCGCACCATCCTGGAGCCGCCATTTTCTTTGTTGTTTTCTTGCGGAGATACACGGGACAATAAACACTCGACCCTAGGGTGGTACAGATGCTAGACTGATCCTATTAACATGGTACAACACCTATAGATTATTTTTATTACTATTATATGGCTTAGAGGTTTTTTTGAGGGTAATGTGAGGGTTTTTTCTCCCCGTGACGTCCCCACCGCCTCGTTTGCTCCCTTGCGCCGTCTAAAAACACCGCCATTTTACAAGTAATTAATTAAAATTAATTAATTAATTAATTAATTTATTTGAAATACTAGTACCCATCCTCCGTATGGCAGAACTGTACAACCCAGAACAAGTCTAGACATGCCTTGATCACGTGATCGTCATTGGGAAACCCCCACTGGGGAATCCCCCGCCGCACTTCCGCCGCAAATTTTACCCGGGGGAACAAAAAAGTAGGTCAATATGACTCGTAATAGCCTTTCCTTACTACTACACCACTACTACGCATTATTTCTTTCTTTTCCCTTTTGCTTTTTTGTTTTGTTTTTGTTTTCGTTTTCTCAGTTTTTGTTTTGTTTTGTTTTGTTTTTTTTTTGCTTTTTCTTCTGTTTTTTTTTGTTTTTTTGCGCGCGTACAAAGGGGGGTCGTTCGCACCTGACGACAAGCGACGCCCCTGAACTAAACATATCCTATATATGTTCAAGGCCCTTTTCAATGATCTCGGGCACACTGCAAGTGAACAGTACTCACTTTGTATGTAATCAGCTGTATATATAGATTCGTTTCCAGTACAACATTAACATAGCACAAAAATATATTCCGATATCACAACAGCGCCACAACAAAAACCCGGTTCCCTGGTGGAACTCAGAGTGTGCAAAGAATATTGCGGCCAAAAAGAAGGCACTTCGAAAATTCAAAAAAAGTAGGCTCCAAAGTGATCACGTGAACTACAAGGAACTCAAAATTATAGCTGAAAAAAGTGTCAAAGAAGCTAAATCAAAATGTTGGGAAGACTTTTTCAACACTATAGATACTAAAACCAATTCAAACAAAGTATGGAACAAAATAAAAAATATACAAGGAAAGCTAACAAACACAGTCCCTGTACTGAACAAAACAAAAAAGACGAACAAAGAAAAGGCAGAACACCTCGCCGAATCTTTCGCTTCGAACAGTAGCGATAGGAACCTGAAACCAGAATTCCGAAAAATTACGGAAGAGACAACGATAGAAAACGATTTGGACGATCATTTAGAAAACTATCTCAATGCAGACTTCAACATTAATGAATACCGCAAAGCTATACACTGTAAAAAAGAGAGCTCACCTGGTGAAGACAAACTAGGATACACTATCCTTAAACACCTACCAAATAAAACACAGAAACTAATTTTGAAACTAATTAATGTCAGCTGGCAGACCAAACAACTTCCAAGTAAATGGAAAACATCCATCGTTATCCCAATCCCAAAACCAGGTAAAGATCCATCCGACAGCAACTCTTACCGCCCAATTTCTCTCACTTCAAATCTATGCAAAATAATGGAAACCATGGTAAAGAATAGACTGGAGTTTCATATGGAAAACAACAACTGATTAAACAAAACTCAAAGCGGCTTTCGTAAGAACAGAAGTACGTTAGACCATATAGCCAGATTACAACACTCAATCAAAAAGGGGAATGCCAAACATCAGTACACATTAGGTATCTTCCTAGACATAGAAAAAGCATTTGACCTTGTATGGCAGGACGGCATAATTATTCAATTAAGCAAACTTGGAATTAAGGGGAGAATGCAACACTGGATAAAAAACTTCCTAAACAATAGAAATTTTAAAGTTCGCCTAGGAAACACCCTATCCACCGACCGTGAATTAGACAACGGTACCCCTCAGGGAAGCGTCATAAGCCCCACCCTTTTTAACATCCTCATCAATGGCCAAGCCAATGAAATTGACACGAAACATCCGGAAGTAGAACAGTCTCTATTTGCTAACGATTCTGCCCTCTGGAAAACCGCACGTTCCATAAAAAAATTGACAGGTATAATGCAAAATACACTAGATACAATTAGCGGCTGGGCGGATAAATGGGGCTTCAAATTTTCCGCCCTAAAAACAATGGGTATTATATTTTCAAACAATAAGCACATTGACGTTAAACTAACACTAGGAGGTCAGAAAATTGAATTCAAAAATAGTGTTAAATGCCTAGGTATGAAATTTGACAGAAAACTCACATGGAAAGACCACATCGACCAACTAGTCCTCCGGTGCAATAAAGACCTGAACCTCATGAGGTGTGTGTCTGGGACTGGGGAGCGAGTAAATATAGTCTGATAAAATTATACCAAACCTTAATCAGGTCAAAAATTGATTATGGGTCCATCGCCTACCAATCAGCATGTAAGACACAACTAAAAAGAATAGACAGCATCCAATATTCTGCTCTAAAAATAGCTACTGGAGCCTTCAAGGGAACCGCCTTCTGTAGTCTTCAAATAGAAACCAATGAGAAACCCTTACATTTAAGACGAGAGGAACTGTCCCTGAAATATGCAGGAAAAACTAGAGCTAAGGGCGATAATCACCCATGCCACAACAATTTTTAAGATAAAAGTGAATATGAATATTTAAAGAAAAACTGGGAAAAAGACTCCGCCCCCCTCGGCTACACCGTAAATAACCTATTCCAAGAGCACGAAATACCCATCGCACACATCTGCGACACAGACAAAATCACTAGACCACCCTGGGAATTAGAGTCGCCCCACGTGGACACAAGTATTCACGATTACCTCACAAAGAAGGACAACCCAGACTTAATAAGAGCCACCACCCTTGAATATATCAACCAAAACTGGAAAAATTACTTAAAAATCTATACAGACGGATCGAAAAACACAAGTAATAACACAGGATCAGCTTTTGTTATACCTGAGCTCAACATACAAAATGGTTTCAAACTTCCAGACAATATGTCTGTATACACTAGTGAACTGATTGCTATAATTAAGGCTCTCGAATGGATCATCGAGCACAAACCAATCCGTGCGGTGATACTCAGTGACTCCCTTAGTGGACTCACATCCATCACAAATTCTATATCTGACAGTAGACCTGATCTCATACACAAAATAGAATGTATATGTACAGAAATACACAACGAGGGTATAGACGCCATTTTAGCATGGGTCTCCGCGCATGTCAACATCAGAGGTAACGAAGCAGCCGACAAAACTGTCAAAGACAGTCTTGCTAAAACTACACACGATGTGCCAATAGGATTAGGATATAAAGAACTCAACACTATCATTAGACGCAAAATAGATAGCAAGTGGCAAAAGGAATGGAACGAAGAAGAACGTGGACGGTGGTTACATAAGATCCTTGATGGAGAGAGAAGACAAGCCCAGGGATTCCAGTTAGACAATAAACGTGATGACCGCATAATCACCAGATTAAGACTAGGCAAAACCGGACTTAAATCACATCTGTCCATGCTTCTGAAAAACACCTCACCACTCTGTACCGCATGCAACAATGTAGAAGAAACAATAGAACACGTGCTACTTGAATGCTCAATCCACAACCAACAAGGTGTGGCACTTACAAACGAATTAAAAAAATTCAACACTCCCTTAACATTACCAGCGTTATTAAACCCTAAGCCCCCCATTAGAAATCAGGTATTCAAGTCCTTGATAAATTTTATCAAAACTGCTGGTTATTACTCCAGTATATAATACTACCGCCGTACATGCGCAGTCAGCTAATTTTTTATTTATTTATTTTTTTTCCCCACATAATCAACTACTAGTACACCAAGTACTATGACACGATTTGATAGAGGCCAAATCATTCTTCTGACTTCAACAAATGGTATGGTTGCAGCGGAGTTACCTTGATACTGAGGGCCGTGTGCACCATAGCCATACAAAACATTATGGCCATAATAAACTATCCATACATAACATCCGGCCAAAATGTCACAGACACATTTAGAAATAAAATAGGCATGGCAACAACGGAATTACCTTGATACTGAGGGCCGTCTGTTCCACTGTCCTACAAAACAAACGATGGCCAAATCTAATTGAATTCATGACAACATTAGCACGGCCAAATCGCATATAGCGAGCAGTATTCGGCATAAAATATAGGAAATGGTGATGGCGGAGTTACCTTGATACTGAGGGCCGTCTATCTCATTGTCCTACAAATTCTTTATGGCCATCAAACGATAATGCATACAGAAATAATACAGAGCCGTTTACTTGTGTATTCACCTAGTACTGAATCTATCGAAATGTTTAGTTATTTATTCATTTGTTTATCTATTTACTCACTTAATTATATATTGCTATTCATATTATGTGACTGACGGTCGGGGCGTGCCTGTTGTTGGGAGGAAGATATATCAAATTATTGCATCGAAAAACAATAGAAAACAAGAATGACTACAAGCCTTCTATTTCATATGATACAGGCACACCGAAGACCACAGACGAGTTGGACAAGACCTGAAACAGAAGACGGATGACGATTACAAGAATACCAACAGCGCCGCCTTGAGTGACAACGCCGCATAGCAAGAACACCCAGAATCAGAATACTCGACCCTAGACCACACCGGACACGCTACCCCTCAGATGTTACCGAACTGACGCCTCAACACAGAATATGATCCTTTGACTTTCACGCAATATAGGACGTAGACCTGCCGTTCTGTACCCCAGTACACACTCCAAGCAATTGTTACAGGCACAGATTTCTGGAAGGACCCACCCTGTTCCCAAGGGCGTCGTTAGGGAAGTCGTCTCGAAGAATCCTGAAGTCGCCCTGGTTCTCCCAGTTTTTTCTGGACGGCTTTGTGCGTTATATGGGGTACCGAGACAAAGGAATCATCCACGCGATTACAACAAATATTTTCCAGTATAAAAACCAATAACAGACTTAACGACTTGTACATAGCGACTCTTCTCTACTAGTTTTTATATTTCCTCATTGTTATTGTTATTCATTATTTAATTATTTATTTTAATATCTAGCGCTGCAAAAGATCTTAAATTAACTAAGAAATATACCGTGAAATTTAAATAAAACATTGAGTTGATGGGCCACGAAATCCGTATGGGAAGCGGCCCTTAAACTACAATTTCAATCAAAACAAGCGCTGGATGAGCGCAAAGACCTCCGTCGAGGCAACAGGGTCCGTAGCGTAATACATCACTGAATAACATACGGCCGGATGCCAAGCTCAATTTTGCATTTGTTGGACGTTAGCTTCATCAATGGTAATTAATCTGGGATTGAGGGTTCCTCACTAGCATGTCCAGACAGGGATGTGAAAGTCACATTCCCAGCAAATAATTTTTGTTTGATTTGACGTGCTTGAAATATTGGGGTATGGAATAGAGTATATTGATGGAAAACCTGGAAAAGTGCTTGAGACATTAGGCCCCATCCCACCCCCACCTCCCCCTGAGAGGATCCCCTCACCCAAATCGACACGTTAGCGGCAGAAATGAGACACTGTGTGCCTAGTTGTTGTACCAACTTGCTTGTGATTTTGTGCTATAGGCCCAACACATCAACACTTCATATTTTGTATGTGTACAGTATAGCATCATCATTGATGAGAGAATGCTCTTCAAAACACACCTGATTTTACCGACACTTCGTTCTGATCTGTCTCAACATCATATGATGAGGATTCAATGCGCTCGGTATAATTTTGTATACTGGTGTTACAGGTCACCTTCGCCTTCACTTGACTGTATCAATGACCATGGACTTGTACCATGTATCACATTCACATTGAATGGTGATGACTGATGAGAATATTGCCCCTATGGAACAAATGACTGAATTCCACGCAGCAAATAAAAAGTTCATGTTAATCATAAACAACATACAATTAGTAATACTATCAAATAATCATGTTTATACCTTGTCGACATCAATATATTACAGGTAATATCATGACTGAATCATGGTAACATATATTCATGGGTATTTTTGTCTACAATAAACTGAAGGAGACCCATGCTGTTTATTATATTATGTTTTAAAACTTCACTTGCTAATCTCGATTATGTTGCTTATTGTGAAAATAAATGAAGTTATGAAATCTAGTATGATTGTTCATTGATCTCAAATTAGAAATATCTTCAGCAGCTAAAGTTAAGTCAATCATAACAATATATAACGCCATGGTATTGTTGTAATATTACCCAGGTATTGATCTTTGAATAAGAATGTAATGAGATACATATACCTGTTCTTTGTGTTATTATTTATGCAGTTCATTCTGTATGTATTTTATACATGTACATGTAGCAGAATTGGAATTAAAATTTGAAATGAAGTCTGTTTCTAGAAGCTAAATCATTTTAGACACACATTCAAGTCCTTACCTGGTCAAAGGAGATAATTTTCACTTTTGATGATGTTTGTGAAGCATGCAGCAGGACTTCAACTTCCAAGGATATTATCCACACAATCCCATTCTACATGATATTTTTGTCCCCCGCCGCAACGCGGCCGGTGACTTTAAAATGGTTCTTGCTTATATGTGTCCGTGCATGCACGGACATGTCCGTGCAAATACTTCGTAAGCAATAACTTCTAAATGCTTTGTCGGATTCCTCCGAAATTTGGCATCTGCATTCTTTGCGACAAGACGTCTCTTGGTATTACGTTTCAGCAAGATCCGCATGTAGGTGGCGCCACTGGGGTCTTGCTTCTATGTGTCCGTGCATGCACGGACATGTCCGTGCAAATACTTCGTAAGCAATAACTTCTAAATGCTTTGTCGGATTCCTCCGAAATTTGGCATCTGCATTCTTTGCGACAAGACGTCTATTGGTATTACGTTTCAGCAAGATCCGCCTGTAGGTGGCGCCACTGGGGTCTTGCTTCTATGTGTCCGTGCATGCACGGACATGTCCGTGCAAATACTTCGTAAGCAATAACTTCTAAATGCTTTGTCGGATTCCTCCGAAATTTGGCATCTGCATTCTTTGCGACAAGATGTCTCTTGGTATTACGTTTCAGCAAGATCCGCCTGTAGGTGGCGCCACTGGGTCTTGTTCCAATCTTTAGTGCATGTCCGTGCAAATACTTCGTAAGCGATAACTCCTAAATGCTTTGTCGGATTCCTCCGAAATTTGGCATCTGCATTCTTTGCGACAAGACGTCTGTTGGTATTACGTTTCAGCAAGATCCGCCTGTAGGTGGCGCCACTGGGTCTTGTTCCAATCTTCTGTGCATGTCCGTGGTTTCCATTCAAATTCTTCACAAGCGATAATTTCCAAATGCTTTGTCTAATAATTAGGCATCCCTAAATGCCTAAATGCGTTTATCATTTGTTCTTCTTTCTTCCGCTTCTCGCTGTTTTGAATTTCATGTCGCTTTAAATGAAGGACACCATTTTCTTAAATTTGCTGTCCAGTCCTTCTATTCCACATCATATGATTTACACTAAAGCTTTTGCAGGAACCATATTTTTTTTCAGAAGTATAATATGAAATAACTGGCAGGGGAATCCCGCAGTACCGAACCTGTGTTAGTTTTGAATTATTCCTTCAACTTTGCTATGAAATCATTCTATTCCACATCATATGATTTACCCTAAAGCTTTTGCATGAACCTTATTATATTTCAGAAGTATAATATGAAATAACTGGCGGGGAAATCCCCGCAGTACCGGACCCCTGTTTTTTAAAATTTCGTGTCGTCTTAAATGAAGGACAACATTTTCTTCAATTTTGTTATCAAATAATTATATCTCACATCATATGATTTACCCTAAAGCTTCTGCAGGAACCATTTGTGTCCACAGTGTAACTTACTATATTAATTACAACTGAGTTCTTAAAGTTTGGGTGCACACTGTGCATATGATCAATTTCCTGAATTGAATTGAATTCCACCTTGTGGTTTTTCGGACTGTGATAGATGATGGCATGCAGTTGTCAGTGTGGTTGTTTCATGTACAGGGAGCTTTCTGTGGCTTTCATGTCAGCACACCTACCACTACCCTCAAGAAGAGCATGTCCCCATCCCCAGGGCGCCGAGCCGCACCCTCTATCTCCCAAACTAGCCCTCGCCCGACCCTCATATATTGTGTTTGAGCATACATGTATCCAATATATCTTGGCAGAAGCTGAAATTTGTGTGTTGTCTGCAATATTGGGATAATTGCAACCCCAAAAGATTTCAATTTATCAGGCACAGACCCATGTTTTTGTATTTGGTAAATGGATCCCTTGTCTACATGTATATATTTTTGCTTGGAATTGTTTTTCTTGCCAATCCGCTTCTGGGTGGCGCCACCTTGGGCCAAATTAAATTGCATCTCCAGACAATAACTTTTGAAAACCTTAAGCATTCTTTCCAAATTTGGTGTGGCGGTACCTTGTCTCAAGATCTGGCTTGAGAATGTTTTTCATGTTGATAGGGGAACTACCTGAAAGCTAAGTTAAGTGTTTCCAGACAATAACTTTTAAAAACCTGAACCGATTCATTCCAGATTTGGTGTGTAGGTACCTCGCCTCAATTTCTCGTTTGGCATTGTTTTTCATGCCGACCCACTTATAGGTGGTGCCACCTGGGGGTAAATTTAAAATTGTTTCCAGACAATAACTTTTTAATACTTAATAATGAACTTGGTATACATGTACCTTACCTGAAGGTTTCACTTGGTATTGTTTTTCTTGTCGATCTGCTCATAGGTGCCGCCACCTGTAGGCCAAGTTAACATTTTCTGTTTCCCATGTCAAGGGATCTTGCTTCAAGATCTCGGTTGGGATTATTTTTTATGCCTATCTGCCTACACATGGTGCTACCTGAGGGCCAAGGTAAAATTGCATTTCCGGACAGTAACTGTTGGACCTTAATGGATTCTTTTAAATTTGGTATGTGGATACCCTCAAGTTATCTTATGGGGCCATGTTAATGATGTTTTACGTTTTTACTTTCTTCACAAATTATGAATGTTTCCTTTACTAAAGATGCAAAAGGCATGCCTCCAATCGTATTCGATCGACTGTATCTAGTTGCATATGCATTCCTTGTGACAAGATGTTGATTGGTATTGCGTTTCAGAAAGATCTGCCTGTAGGTGGCACCATTAGGGTTCTTTCCGCTCTTTTCTGCTGCAAGCAATAACTTTGAAACGCTTTGAAGTGTTGCACGAAATTTGGTTTCCGGGTAATAACTTGAGAACTGCTCATCAAATTCTTCCCAAATTAGGCATGCATATACATTGTACCTTGCCATGAGATGTTGCTTGGGAGTGCGTTATCCGTTTCTGCTCAGAAAGTGGCGCCACCTGATGACAAAATCTGAGATTTGTTTTTGGCCAATAACTTGAGAACTGCATGCTCATCGGATTCTTCTCAAATTTAGCATGCATTTACATGTACCATGCCGGGAGATGTTGCATGGGATTGCCTTTCACTCACTTGTACTTACAGGTGGTGCCACCTGGTGGCAAAATCCCAAATTTGTGTCCGGGTAATAACATGACCTAAGATGTCGCTTGAGATTGCATTTCGCCCACTTGCGCCTATAGGTGGCGCCATCAGGTGTTAAAATCAAAATTTGTTTTCAGCTATTAACTTGAGAACTGCTCATCGGAATCTCCTCAAATTTAGCATGCATGATTGCGTTTCGCTCACTTTTACTTACAGGTGGTGCCACTTGGTGGCGAAATACCAGGTTTGTTTCCGGGTAATAACTTGGGAACCGCTCGTCAGATTCTTCTTAAATCTGGTATGAATATATCGTGACATATGATGTCGCTTAGGATTGCGTTTCGCCCGCTTGTGCTTACAGGTAGCACCACCTCGTGTCGAATCTAAATTTGATTTCGCTCATCAGGTTTTTCTCCAATTTGGTATGCAGGTACCATGCTATGATATGTCCCTTGAGATTGTATTTCACCTGCTTTTGCATACTGGTGGCGACACCTGGTGGAAAAAACTGAAATTTGTTTCTGGCAATAATTTGACAACTGCTCATCGGATTCTTCTCAAATTTGGTATTCATGTGTCATAAGATGTCACTTGGGATTGTGTTTCGCACACTTGTGCATACAAATCTAAATTTGGTTTCCGGGCAATAACCCCGGCTCTTCAGATTCTTCCCAAAGTTTGTATGCTGATCAAATGATCCTTGGGATTGCATTTCGCCCACTTGGACCTACAGGTGGCGACACCTGGTGGCAAATTTAAAATTTGGTTTCCGGACAATAGGTTGAGGCTGCATTCAGCTTCTTGTCAAATTTGGTTTTCAGATAATATGCCTTGAGATGTCACTTGGGGTCGCTTCTCGGTTACATAATTTCCATGCTTCATTGCATGGAAGCTAATTTACAGAAGCAAAAAATGTTCAGTCAACCGTTCTAAGTTGATTTTAAAACTTGGGAAGGCAGAATTAAGACCCTCTACATCCAACGCCTATGAAGTATAGCAGTTGCCTCCCTCATGTATATCCCCTTGAGACCAACAATGCTAAAAAATATTGCTGCCATTTCGGCGGGGGACTTGGCATCCTCTGGCTGCTTGTTGCCATAGCACCGATAAACTAGGTCCCTTCATTGATGTGTTCTAGATGCAGGAGCTATTGGGAGCTGCAGGCTTTGCAAAAGTTAGATCCAATTATTCTCAGTGAAGCAATGAAATCCGGCATGGTTGTTTTAAGTTAGAATGTGGCATCCTTGGAAATGTCTGACCGATTCACACATGTATCACTCGGCAGGTGGTCATTACATGTGTAATGTTTATTTCCTTAGGAATCAACTGATATCCAATGGGGTGGAGGGCGAGCAAATCACTGGCTCTGAACTAGGTCATCAGTTGGTGTGTCCTCGAATAGGAATGATCGATACCCATATGAGCGTGGGTGAGATGGGAAAGCATGTTTACGCCGTTTGCTCTTTGTGATACAACTCCAGCCATAAAGTTAGAAAATGTCATATGTATCTTTTAAAATTATTTCCTCGAATGAAACATAACAATCTACATCGAAGAGATGAATCAAATGATTTGAAACTTAATTTCATTGTGTAACAGTGAGAAGAAAATTAATTGTATAAACATTCCAAGCCTCATTGAACACAAGCCGCACCATATTTGATATGAATATAACGCGCGTACATTAGCTCGCTTGGACGTCGCTTAGTTAAATATGGACAGACACGCAAAAATCTCAAAATTTTCAAAAGCCACAAAAATGCCCTCAGCTTGTACAGAGTAAGTAAAAATACTTATGTACAACTTGATGTTTAGAAATGACTGTGTTGAGCGGTTCTATTCCCAACTTCTCTTTTATTCTATGTCATAGAGGACAGGGTTTGGTAGATAATTAAAAACTGTATTAACTCGGCTTCACATTTTAGAGAATGACTTTAATTGAGCCTAAGATGAAAGAGAAATACACTTATAAAAAAATCTATTTAAAAAAATATCTGTACATATGTTGGTATTAATTTCCATAATTTATTGAAAAAAATTATACGTAGACTTCGACCACCGAACATAACACAGGCCAGGCAACTGTGAGAACCAGTGAAAGATACCCATCGAGATGAGCGGATTTGCAGATAAACAACAACAACAAAATTGCACTTTGTGCCTCACGAGGCCCTTCTCCATAGAGTGCATGCCAGTTATTTTTCTAGACTACAACAGCAACTGTTTTTGCCTGTATCACAGTCCGAGCTTCCGATTACCCTTCAACCTTAACCAGACGACGGATAATTTTTGACAGATTGTCTGGCTAGGTTGTTGATCGGATTCACAGATAACGATTGAAGCATGGGAAGATATATTTTTCCAGTCGCTATCTCCCCCCCCCCAACTCAAAAAAAAAAAGAAAAGAAAAAGCCGGGAGAGTTCTTCGGAGTTTTACGTTTTTGACCTCTGACTTTGAATTTGACTTCTCACTTCCGACTCGCATCCTGGTGAATGACACTCGTCCTTTATCTTTTTGCCGATTCAGAGATTCTCGTGGAAGTTTCCAATTATACTATCCGGAATGCGAGTTTTTCTTTCGTGAAAATTTACTTTTTATGAAAGCGCAGGTTTGTCTTCGTCGCATACCGGCCATCTGTACCAGCGCGAAGTTATAAGTACCGTACACGCGCGAATTTAGTACCTTCGAATTAAGAGACCCGGTGGAAGCACTGCAAAGGATACACACCTTTTGTGACGTAAGCATTCAATTGTGTCCAGAAACTTTTCAAAATTTCGTCGGGAACCATAGCAATCCCTATTGGAAATCACACGAGTCGTGGGTTCCCCATATGACAATTATTTGGCGGGAGATATCACGTTGCGCTCCTAGACCTCCGTCTGATCGACGGAGGTAAAAACAACATTAGCTCTGTAGAAGGCATTAGGTTAATGCCGCAACGTAAGCATTAAATATACTATTTCCAGAGACCAGTTTTACGTCCCTAATTCTAATTCTAATTAACTAAACATTGTGGTTTTTAATTATCCGGTCAAATGTTACACACCGGATGAATCACGCTGAAACAGAAGAACTTTAATATATCGGAACATAAATAGAGAAACATGACTGAGCTTACGCTGACAATATTTCTTCAAACTTCGATATATTCTTTCATTATATCACCAGCTAATATTCCAGAATATGGAAATTCCTTAACATATGGAATACCATAGTTAATGTGATTTCAGGAATATTCGCCCGTGGAGTAATACCCTATAAAGGATTCTTAAGGATATTTCTAAGTGTCAGGATTCTAAAAAGAACACATATGTCATCTCTCAGCGACCAGCGGTAGTCGCAACCTGAATATTCACCAGTATCGAAGCCCATGTGTTTTTGGAAGTTGTATGCGTGCGACACCTTCGACAATACACTGTACTGGAATTGGTATCAAACACACCCTTAAATTTGCGAAAAGATTTAAGTATTCAAGCAAAAAAAAAACAAACAAAGCGAATGCACACAGTATTGCCACCACAAGGCAAGCGTGAAACAGATTACCTTGAGTTAAATATATTTCTCTTGTTTTTCAAAACATAAGGTCGCCAGTTATGAGGATGCCCAAAATATCCGATATCTGATGTATATAAAAATAAATATCTTCAGAGATAAGTAGGCGACAGAGATTGTGAAAATGCATCAAGGTAGAACGTACTCTTAACCTCTTTTAACATTCTTTGAACTTGACTGCAACAGAGTTGATATACATATATATTAAGAAATACTTTCACCCATAAGTGGAATCATTTTCCGAGATTTAGAATACAATCTCGTTCCGGTTTTTGTTATTATTGTTGTTATTTTTCGCATTGGTTTCCATAGTTTAGCTACATCGTAATGATCCGACTACCAACGTTAACCCATTATATCACAACAACTTGGTCAGCTCGTCTCCCTGTATTTGACGGTTATAATGCAACACAGCTACACTTTTCGTGATTATCACCTGGTTTGAGACTAGCGTTCTCTTGTCTTTTCTCTGGACACTGTAAGGTAATGTACATTGAAAATCGCATGTCAATAAAAATGCACTTGAGTGACTTGGACATTCATCAAAAATCGCCAACGCCTGTCCATATATATCTTCGATTTTGAATACCGATGTAGAAAAATTCTGAATGTAGGTATGGGTAGCAATTTAGGAACATAAACATAGCACAGTTTACGTTTGAGATTAACTATTTATCGGACAATTATTGGCTAGCTTCCTGTCTCTTCTGACTCGTATCTTCACCAGTATGATAAGTCATACAGCTAGGGCACGTACCATGATTGCACTATGCGACGTAGGATAGGAATGAGGAGTGGAACAACTGTGCTGTCCTATATCAAATTTCTCGTCAAAATACAGATAGAAAAGCAAGAGTTTCAAGCACACGGAGTAACTGGAAAGCTAAGAATAGGCTTAATTGAAAACATTCCGTCTTCTATTCGAAGCTAATGAACCGTGTATCACCTAGGTTTGCGGAAGTAACAATAAATCTGTGCCATGCTAACAACGTGGATTACTTCTGTGGTCTATATCCTAACCACATCCCCAATAGTCGGGCCGATCCAGGTCACAGTCTCGAGATACTAACTGACATCAATATTCCTTGATGGTAGTTGGAACTTGAAAGCTTTATATCGATTCTGCCATGGCTTTCGACAAGATGGCACATGGTGCCAAGTGCCCGAGTTCAAACCCACCACTACAAAAGAAATAGGATTGTGTCAATAACTAGTAGCATATCCAATCGAAATTGATTGATTCGAAAGATTCCCACAGCGAACACGATATGACGAGATATTTTAAAAGCCCTCGATGTGCCTCAAGAAGGAATATAAATGTATTCAAATACACTTAGTAGGTTTTCAGATATGAAGATAGATCTTCACAATAACAAGGCAAATGCAATAGTTTTCGATTTTACCAAAAACAAATGAACTATCTTGCGGAACCTCACCATGGGACAAAAAATAACATGAGTAGGCAATGCAAGAAAGAAAACATTTTAGCTTCAGTAACATCTAGACGGTCAAAATGATAGACTAACGTTGACTTGTCCACGACACTAAAAAGCCACCCAGCCTTCAATGGATGTATTTGTCTTTCAAGATTTTTACAGGAGCTGTTATCATATTTATGGGGCGTTCGTCGCCTACGTATATCGCGGCCAAAATATAATTCAGAAAACGGATTTTTTAAAGATGTTCTCAATGTTATTCATCGTTTAATCGACATATCTATGTCCTGATGTCTCGTGAATTCAATTGAATACAAACTTGTATTTATCTATATATAAAGTATGAATATATAATTTAGTGAACTTCTCTCATATTGATAATTGATTGTTTATCTGACTAGTATCCGTCGCGGAATAAATGACACATCAACTGGATCTTAATAATAATGGTATGGAAGCATGCATTAATTATTGTTCTATAAAGTTTTTGTTGACCAAACATGGATCGTTTCAATCGAAAAATGAAAGCTGTGTTAAGAGATTGACCGGTGTATTACCTAGGTGTGTAATTTGTTTTATAATTTGGTAGTATTCATTGCAGGTTCCATTTTTTGGAATTACTGTCTTGTTAGTTCAAATAAAGAGATTATATCAACAACGATCATTTCTGGCATAAGCTTGCCCGGAAGTCGTTAGTGGGCACACTTGCAATCGGAAGTAGAGGTGTTGATAATTCACGCCACATGCAGTGGGTCGGTGAAAAGCCATCAGCTTGAAACAACAGCGAAGGGAGAGGGGTAAATTTCTTTGAAAGAAAAAATTGTAACAACACTGTTGGCGGGAGCTCACGTTCTATTATTTATTGCCGATTTCATGTGTCCGGGAAATTAACCAAATAATGGAAGTAATTACCGCCAAATTCAGAGGGCAATCAGGCATTATACCAACGCTCACATACATTTTACTATAAACGATACCACGTTTTGTTTGTTTGCAAACTTCGATCGCGCGTTTATGTTCATATTCTCCGCTTTTCATTGAATTACCAAACGCTCCTGTGATCTTCGTAGTCTCTTTATTTCCGAATACAGGGGAAATCTCTGACGATGAAGATATCACATTCTGATCAACTTTCAGAGGAACATATGGAATTTTGTTTTAGATCTGGAATAATTTACTTCAATTCGCAGTTCCTGGACGTATCTTATAAAGTGATTCAAATTCTAAAAAAAAACCAAACAGGTTCAAAATAACTGAAAAATAATGAGCTAGAATTGGCGATGTTTTTTTCTTTCCACTTATAACGGTCAGAGAAATTGCGCTGTCCTGGCAAGTATGCGAATACAGATCTCTAGACGGAATAACAAAATAATATTAAATGCTTCATGTTCAGTCTGATTCACTTAAATGCGTATGTATTCGCCGAGATTAATCTCGCTGCCACATAGTATATATATATACCGAGCATACGCCTTCCGAATGATTCAAACTTTCATTTGACGGCATCTCGATTCCATTCTCGAAGCATGTCGAGTTATTTCGAGGATGGATCGAGATGGTCTTGCGTTTCGAGAGAAAACCGGGAGCAAACCGGGACAAGAATCGATAGAGATAAACCGGGACCCTTCGAGACGAGATATTTATCGGTTTTACTCGTTTATCGAGAAACCGTCTCGATCGATTGGACGTGACCCCTAACAAGGCCTATTACTTTGGATTTTTCAGAAAAGAAAATCTCGAAAACACTCCCAACTACCGCCACTCTTGAAAACCCAAAGCAAATCTAATGGGAATGAAACTAATGTTGCCAGACTGTTTACGTTGTGCCGACAGGTTTTCATTTGTTAGCAATAAGGATACTTTTACAGAGAAATTTTCCACCAATGATTTTAAGTACCTGTACAAGAAAACTTCATAGATCACAGAATACTTATTCCTTTTTTACCGGGATATTAAATCATTATCCTCTATGAAATCCAATACATATAAAACAATCCGTGGTAAGCAACGCGATGATATGAAATCTATTACAAAGTGGATGGATGGATGGATGGATGGGTGGATAGATAGGTGGGCTTTGGCGGTCCATCGTACCAGGTTGGGCACAGGTCGTGCAGACACAGCATGTATTACTGAAGGTCGCAAATTCCAAGTCGGCGCCTCGAACACTTGGAATTTACTTAATGACAGCAGTTATCGACCTGATCAATGTAGATTTATCCCGTCCGCACTGCCGCAGCATCATACAGAGCGCAATGTATCCACAATATTTAATCACTTAATCAATAGATCAAAATGACCGGTTAAAGGAGAAAATATCTATCTCAGCTTGAGCATGTCCTTGAACCAGACACTAACAGTAGCACTTCCTCTGAAAAAATAGACCCAAGAAAACGACGCTTTACAGGGCGATGGGATATTTGGTGATATCGCCCTGTTAGATCGATATATTGCTACATTATATAGCAATGATTTCACAGTTTAGATGTCTGTAGTCCGATTTCCATAATGTGCGATTTCCGTAGTTTTTCGGGGAGATGTAGCACTTGAACAAGACCTCGAGGATGAGCCCTGGTGTACTCAGATATATTGTCTAAACATCTTTCATATTGCATTGATCTCAACACTGATAGTTGAATAAACCAGATGATATAATCTGTTCGAAGTCGAACGTATATTACACCAGAACACCTACGTTGAATACACGTATTCAAAAACAAATTCGTATATTGACAGAACACTAGTGTTAAAATTGGGAATACCAATGTACAAGTTAAGACACCAAAAGGACGTGTCAGGCAGAATACGACTAACTGAAATCAAATTCAATTTTGAACACTGTTGTTCTTATATTTTATTGGAGAACATCAAACGAATGTCTGCTACAATGAGTTCTAAACTGGAACCCTTTTTAGTGTTCTGGTTTGGGATCATTACAATTTGGTTTGGGATCATTACAATTTGGTTTGGGATCATTACACTTTTGTTTGGGATCAGTACAGTTTGGTTTGGGATCATTACAATTTGAACACCATTGTGGCTGTTTTGGATCATTACAATTTGAACACCAGGGCGGCTGTTTGGGATGATTACAATATCAACACCAGTGCGGCTGTTTGGGATCATTACAATTTGAACACCAGTGCGGCTGTTTAGAATATGACTAAATGGACAGACTTTGAAAAACTCTCGTTCTTATTTATTCGTGAAAACCAACCGAGTGTTCAAAAACTGTTACATTTTGCTTTACTATACTATGATTGTCTTTTTGAATTTGGTGCTAATACTGTTATATGGAATATGGAATAGGTCTTTGGATTATGGACGCGGATATTCTCTAATGGACGACGGCTGAATTATGAATGACGGACCAGACGCTTGTAATTCTAAAATAGACCACTTTTGTTCAGTATGCACATAAGAAACGAACAAAATAATACTTTTCCATCTTCAGTCATGTCAGTGGCAAGAGACATTTGATACACTTTATTTTGAAGTAAATTGGAGCGATATGTAAGAGGTGGGAAAAATTGACGACGTCTGGCGACTAAAACGCAACCATATGACTCACAGGAAAGCATTCGACGACACCCAACATACAGATCCGAGAAAACCGTTACCGTACAATACAAGCGTATGTGAACTGAGTTTGTCTCTTCTTTGAGAATCATTTTAGAAAACTAGTAAACAAATTATTATGGATAACAACTTCTTTGTTTATCAGCTGGTGACGTTTTGCTGTACTTTTATTTGGTTACATGTTTGTCTGTTCACCATTGTCGTCCTTCTACCTCATACTATCACCTATACGGCGAGAATGATTGTATTAGACTTGAATATGAAAGGCCGTGAGGCCCGATATTTCAACAGACGGATTCGATATCATCCATATACAACATCCCCAGAGTTTGGAGATGTCCTGCACCGATATCCTCACCTGTGTATCGCATTATATGTATTACAATTTTCATGGAGATAGAAGACAAACAAAAAAGCATTGGCGCCAAGTTATTTATCGTGGATGCATCTGCATGTATTTGAAACGTTAGTATAGCAGAATCAATAAGCCAAGCTGTTATGACACTGTATGTCCACGCTTACATTCACAGATTGGTACCACCATTTGCGACTGCATGGAAGTTTAGTACCAATTATAGTTCTACATACAAGCGTTTTCGTAGATTCCCTAGCTCGTGCATGTATACCAGGCACCATTCACATTTCTCCGTGTACCAAACGGTATGCAGTTAGCCAGGTTAGTCGATACTAAAAGCGGTTCATAGAGCCCGTATTTCTGCTTGGACTTAAACGGGGTCGAGCGAAATTGTTCACAATTGGACTATTTCAAGATATTTACCCAGGAATAAGTCTGTCGACCAATTCTATCGATCTCCTTTATCGCACCCTGTTACCAAGATCAGAACAGCGCTGAAGACCAACGGCTTTAGATTCGGTAATGTTCACTGGGAAGAAGATGAGCGAAATGTGTCAGAAGCTACAAAAAGAAAACTGAATTCGGACAGATGCTCCCTGGGGAGACTTATGAAGGAAGGTCTGGAGTTAATATAGCCTTCGTTCACTACATCGGGACAGTGCCGATAACGTCAGTGTAATAACGCAGTCGGCCTATACCCTTTGCCTCAGGCGCGCGTAACAGTGTCGACGCTGATATATGTGTGCGTAAATATTTTATCAGAGGAACTGTTCGGGACGGAAATGAGGGAACTATACTACAAGGTTTTGTCTGTCGAACATTTAGCAAAGAGAGCTATCTTCAAAATGGAATGGTAACACGTGGGACTTTGAAGATCATAATCTTGCCGTCAGACAGAGAAAGAACTGTCGGCTTGATAACAACTGTGGAGACGCCATCGCTTTACTGGTTGTAACACTGTGATACATCTCCTTAGATACCGTTGGTAACAAAAACTGAACGCCCACGTAAAACTAGCTATCCAGTTCCTGTAAGTATATTTGCTTATATTGCCATACTCTAGCTGGTGTCAGTTTATTTTCAGTAGTTTACATGTACGCTGGATAGCGGTCTATAAGTTATATCAGACGTTCATTTGTCCGTGGTTATACGTCAAATACCGGTACTTGTTACCTCTATATATAAGGTACCGAACAACTATAATGTAGGCGGGTTGTTGAAAGAGCTGTGGAGCCAGCTGGGGCATCGTGCTGACCTCTGACAGTCGTTCGGAAAATACATGTTCCATCGATTGTAAGTTGCAAGAGACTATGATTGACTTTTCTTTATTATCTTCACGCGAAACAAGAGTCGATCGATAAAATGTTGATAGTGGCCCTAATTCACTTTGGTGTATACCTTGGTACTGAAAATGGCATTAAGCGTTAGCAAGAGGCCAAGACTTGAACCTTAAAACGGTTAAAGATAACGGATTGTCACACGGGTTAACTGAAGATGAATTCATTTCTCAAACCAACTAAATTATAGCATGTCTTAATGCTTAGAATAGGATGTAGTAATACCCGGAAAGGTAAAGAGCACGAACAAAATCGATTTGGATGGACGCCACAAATCCTCTTGGCGGGATAATTGGAAATTCTGTTTTGCTTGGCACGATTTCCAATATAACATGGAATCTCAAACGCTACTGTATAAATGTCCATTGTGAAGTTTGCCACATGGCATGTCCGATACCAGTGGAAAGGTACACCATATAATCAGTGGATATGAATATATTGGTTTTCTCAGCATGCAGGTATCCGTTTAGCCTCCAGGACAGACAATAACTATATGTAGCCTCCAGGACAGACAATAACTATATGCCAAAAAGAAGTACATGTAAGAGCGTGAGCCAGAGACCAGAATCGTATTCCATTCATTGCCAGAGACATAGACAATCGACCAAATCTATAAGTATTGGTGTATATTGAAATCCATCCGTCTACACGAACTTGTATAGTTTATATGGTTGCTAACCTGCATGGTCAAACTCCGTTGCCTTTTTTTCTACGGTCAAACATGGACAGCCTATCTTGCCTAAGCAATATGGTTGGAATTATATATCTTTACTCTGCCAGCTAACTTACGTTGAATGATTGCTGTCGGTACCATCGACAAGGATGATATCAATCTATTATTGTGAGCTAAGTGCAGGTGGAAGTCGAGAATATTACCTCCATGTTTTTTTGCAAAATCCTCAAGGAACAGTTTGCTCCTGAAATATTGATTTCTAACATACTGGACAGATTGAAAGAGAAGTCAAGAGAATGCAAAGAGGCTTTCCCACAATATGTCATCACTGATTAGGGATATCCCACAATATGTCATCACTGATTAGGGATATCCCACAATATGTCATCACTGATTAGGGATATCCCACAATATGTCATCACTGATTAGGGATATCCCACAATATGTCATCACTGATTAGGGATATCCCACAATATGTCATCACTGATTAGGGATATCCCACAATATGTCATCACTGATTAGGGATATCCCACAATATGTCATCACTGATTAGGGATATCCCACAATATGTCATCACTGATTAGGGATATCGTCAAAGCGACAATATTTTGTTCGTTCAAGTTGAAGTTCAAGTAGTGATGAAGCTCAAGCTTACGTAATCCAACGTTTCCTCTTCACTTACATGAACCGTTTATTACATCTGATGCTCACAGATCGGTTAGATCATATATCAGTTGGCTGAGATATAATCATCACAGGAGCAATTGTTGGTTCTTGTGTTATGTTCTTGTGTTTACTATGAGGACATAGGCAGATTCGCCGATATATTTTCCACCACCATTGTACACTGTCGTTTAATGCTAGTTGCTTCTTGCATGAATTCGCTCTCTAATTTAGCTGCTTTACAAAATTATGATTGTTAGTGACAATGTGACTGACCTCGCCCTTAACTACCGGTAGTAGAGGTGCAATAGCCCCAAGCTATCGCGATGTGAGATTTTCCCATAATCATCGTGACAAATGTTAACACATTAAATTAGAGCAGATAAGTGGATCCGACCATTTCCTTCGTTCACGTTCAAACAGCCTTGCTAAACACGCGAGCTTATAACGTCCCAAGCAGTACAACAATGGGAATCGGACACGAATACAAAACAGCATTTTACTCTCAATCGATACTTGCTATTATCCGCCTGAGTGTCCCGGTACAACGCTTGGGATGGGCAAATATCGACAAAAACCAATATTAAACCGACAAACTCAGATCTACTTCCTCTATGTGTATATAATTTATGAATCATACTTCCCTTTTCGGTCGATAAAGCTAATGCGTGCGCGCGTTACCAATCAAACAGTGCACAGAGGAAGTTGCATGTACCAGTAACCAGTAATATAATAATATTGAATAATATGGTTACGGTTAAGGTTAAGGAAATAACAGTAAGAATGATTAATGGCAAATCTCATAAATTAATATCTTATTAACGCTCCCCAGATGTATATGTCCATTTACAACAGCTACATTTTAAATTAATAAAAAAGAGGGATATAAAACATAATCGAGTGTAGGATATTGACAAGTTCGTCGATCTGTTTTAGTTATTCAGGCTGTACTGGTAATTCATTGCACTTGTGGTCACGTGGTGTGACCGCTTCGTACGCATAATGTCGTTCACCCGTAATCACCCTTGTCTATATTTACTAAGATTGTCTTAAAGAGAAGAAATAACAATTTGGTATGGAGTTAAACCCCCCACAGAGCGATTTGTATAAGGAATGATTTTTTAGAGAGAGAGAGAAAAAAATACATCATTAGCCAGAATCGAATCCAAATCCCCTTAACAGTGGAGTAGCTTTTATCATCTAAGCTTTATTAACGCTAACTGTCATAACTGTCATCAAATGGGGGTTGATGCTTTATTAATTGTTTACTTAGTCTATTGTTTATCAAAATAGATTGGTCGCCTAGGAGACAGTGTTGTGTTCCACCGATCGACTCGTTATCCTGTACGATACAACCCAGTGGAAGTAAGCAAATCTCTTTATGCATCGCACTGGAATGACTTTACGGGTATTATCGACGTCCCTCTCTGAAAGTACATGGAGGCCGACACAAGGCATTTATTGACATTTGAAAATCTAATAGATCTGAGAGACATGTCAAATTAAGTTTATCCGTAGTTTTACATGGACCATATATGTTCTCCATATACATGTATGATACATGCTGAGGCGTTTACTCCATCAGACGTCCTCGATGCTCATCCATAACATCCGATGAGTTATGTTCGAGCTGATCTGTTATCAGTGCTTCCGAGCTGGCTTGTCTAATTCCGCTCAAGCCGGGGCTAGGGGCCGTGTGAATACTTCATAGTCTTCACATGAACAATCGCAATAAAAGCGCAGCCGAGGGAAGCTTTCCTGAGGAGTCATATGGTTGCTTTTTATTCGCCACACGTCGCCAATGTTTTCTCACCACTTGCATATCGCTCCGATTTGGTAATCACCATCCCATGGTTAAACCTTAACGTTTTGACAGTTTTGATTCTGATTTCTAAAGAGTCCAGATGTCCGTTATGAATGTCATGAACTGATGGTAACACGCACCCAACCGGCGCACTGAACCTGTACACGAAACCAAATGTCGTGAAATTCTGTAATAAACAAACAACGAATTGTTTGAAGGGAATCTACTTCAATCTAATACCAGTTACAGCGATTCAATCTAATACCAGTTACAGCGATTCAATCTAATACCAGTTACAGCGATTCAATCTAATACCAGTTACAGCGATTCAATCTAATACCAGTTACAGCGATTCTAACAGCGAAACCCTTTGTGAATTTTCGTTTGTGCGGTTTATGACTTATATGCTTCGACATAGCCCTACTGGCAGACTCAACATTTCATATGTATCTAAATTATTAAATATCATGTTGTATTGGGTCCGCATGTCGGAGCATTAACAATGTTAGTAGTTTAGTCATGACAACTCTTAAGACAGTAGATTGCACGTTTCTGTCAAAAAATGTGTTCGTCAAATAAACCCATTAACTTGAGTTAGGGTTAATCTGCTGTAGATGAGACATTGACTGTAGATGAGACATTGACTGTAGATGAGACATTGACTTTACACATAATGTGAAGATGGAATCGTCTTTCTTTAAAGCTACAGCATACATGAGGATAGAACTACGATCTGTTATCGAGAATCATAAACTTTACCTCTGTTGGCAAATATACTAGCTGGTCTGTTAAGTGTCGGTAGCGTAGTTGGCACATCTTCACATTTCAAGTTAATTACTACACTAACGTTCCGTCATTTACCTTGACCTAGGGACCGTTCAAAATTTATCTTGAGGGAGGGGCCGGTGGAAATTCAGCTGATGACCCTATGTTATGTGTGACCCCCCCCTCTTTTGGCTGCAAGGTTACCAGTGCCCCCTCACCTGACATCATATTTATCATTGACCCCCCATCTCCCTATACTAACACACACCCAATTCCAACATAGCCAGGGGCACTAAATGATGCAGTGTGGAATTTTTTAAGAGCGATTGAAAACGAGTTAATAAAACGAAGAGCTATTCGTTGATAGTGATTCGCGGTATGGTGTTATACATATGAAAAAGTGGCAGGGAACGTGACACAGTTCTGCACTACGACATAGCTGCGAGGAGCTCGGAGATTAAATTCTATATGACGTATTTATTCACATTCACCGGTTTGAGGTAAAATTATGTCATTCTGCATCATGATAATAGATAATACTACATACAACCGCTCAGGGAAACAATGAGGTTATGTTTGTTATACTGACACAGAGATAAACTTTACAAAAATACGGACGAATCCGACATGATTAATTTCATGCATTCATCATGTCGGCCTCCCCACAAAAACCCTGTGTCCTACAACACTACCAGAGGTGAGTACAGAGCTGAATGCTAAGAATAGGTATATGGTACTGTGCTGTTTAGGCTTATGATAAGCCATAGAGCCTACTGTTTTAGTAGGCTCCATGGAAAACAAAGCCGTGTTCTGATATATATGTGTCTCCTGATCTAAAGTCCACCCTGGTTCTTGGACCTAAAAAAACATGAAATCCATACAGAAGCTCAAGAAATCCTAGTTGCTGAATAGCTGTCCATTTATCATCCGTCTTCTAAAGGTGTTAGCCTATATCGATTGAAAACAAATTCCAAGTTACTGATGACCCCTCCCCTCTCCTCTACACACAGTCTGGTTACACATGACCCCCTTCGTAGCGCTTGAAGTTATTGGTGACCCCCCTCAATTCCACCGCCCCCCGTGATTTCCAAATATGGCAATTAGATGTTCATTTCCTTCGAATAGTCAATCAAATATGAATTTTAATGAAGTCATATAGTTGCATTTCTTCTGATATGGACCACGGAATATTCATAGTGCTATGACATCACCAAACCGTATTCTTACCAGAAAATGGGCTGTAGCCAAGGCAACAGTGTAGTGTTCGACTTGGGTATGTGAAGATGAATTGGCACCAATATATTATGATCTAGTTTTATCATTGTCTAAAATGTAATTCATGAACACAGTTGGTAATTGTCCCTGTACCATTATGTTCTTCTTCTGATATCTAGGTAACTACAAACGCTAAAAATCCGCAACAAAAACGGCAATTCATTTTGGGAAAAGGATGTGTTCGCTTTAGATGGATATTTTTCCCTTCAGAGTCGCTGTCTCTTGCTCTATTGTCTCGCTCCGAGCCGGCCGGTAAATTGTGACGTAATGCTCAGGTATTCCCCAACTCTTTGTCAGACAGGCGAGGCCAGTCTAATGGGAAATTCTGGTCCATATTCTCATACGGTTACCATTAGTATTTTCATGAACGACCCAGATATTTACGAACAATAATCAGTTATATTAATACATGAACCAAATCGAATACTGAAAAATCACTGTCAAAAGTTCAGCGAATAATAATTAAGTAACTGCAAAAAAACAACATTGGCACACGCATAATCACTTGGGAAAGCAAGCGTCACCACTTGTTGAGGGTCATTTCCTTAATAAAGGCCTTGATATAAGACAAGTTTAACCTTATAACTTTACAATTCACAGTTACAACTTTCCGCTGCCCTAAGACGAAATTATATATGTGTAACAATTAATTTTTTGCTCTGCTGGATCGTCAGAAAATTCAAATACTGAACAAGTGGTCTGACTGTGTGTGTGGAGTTGTGTTCAATTCTATTTACGAATTATAATAAAATAAGTGATTATGTGCGTTAGGGGTTCGCTGTCTTTATTTCACGTCACTATTGCACTTGCAAATGAAGATGGGAGAAAAAAGGAAGAAATGAAAAAATATATATATATATATATATATATCGTGAATTGGGGGATTCGAACCAAAATGTTGGTTTTCTTTTAATTCATAGTCCGACACTGTAACCATTCGGCCAAGCAGCTGTTACATTTATCAACTTCAGGAATCATGTGTCGAATGACCGTGAACTACACCCTTTCAGAGCATTACAAGCGTTTTTACATATTTCAATATTATGAAAATATGACACCTTTAACCAAAACGATTCTTCAGTATCATTTTGGATCAAACCTACCGCATTTCGATATGTAAGACTCGTTTTGGTTAAAGGTGTCATATTTTATATATGAAGGGAATTCCCTTCAAGAATATCGCCAAAACTTGCAAAAATAAACAAATGCTCATTTTCTAATACTCGTAATATTTTTTTGACAAATCTCTTCTCGATGAAAATTGGGAATATGAAAATTCAGTATTTTCCCTCTCAAGCTAATAACTTTTAAAGTAAACGAGAGGAAATTATATTTTCGGTTTATAAACGCAACACACTAAGGAAAAAAATACGGTCAAACCGAACACCTCCTTTCCCGTTCAAAATATACCATAACGGTAGAATGTCTCGACATTCATTTAGTCACTTCCGTCGACTGAATCATTGTATTGCGCTGGCGGTATTGTAAATCTGTCCTTTATCTGACCCCTATGGTACATTAACACGGGTATTTCCATTAGTAATCTTCAAACTGATATTTACCCGAATATGTAGCGATCATGAAAACAATAATACAAGTTTGAAGATTTTGAGATATTTCAGCTTGAATGTCCTCATTACGATTACATGTAAGCAGTATTGTGTGTAATCATTTCAATATCTACACATATGAGTTAATAATAGTATGTGAATATTCCAATCGATACATTCCATTATTCCGTCAAACGTTCCAGCTTACTGACCAATCAGTTAAATCCAGAACTCTGAACGTGTAAAGGTAATGTCAGTGCCAGTAGTTAGTCAACACTCCGGTGTCACGCTTCCACTCACTGCAGAACATAACATTTAGATTCGTTCTCTAATTTTGCTTCGCTTCACAATATAATAGCTTTGGGTGGAATGTTGAATTATACTATATTAATCATATTTTTTGGTTGTAATGTGAGAATTGATATATCCAGGGACTGTGTCATCGAGGAAAACAGGCATTCAGTGCAAACAATAAAACGTCAAACTGAGACTACAGAATCGAATAATCTGGAATTAGCATTGAAACAAAATGTTCCGCTGAACACACATATGGTTTGAAAATACAAACACGAAGTTGCTCCGCAGAATGCACGCATATGATTATATACGGAAACAAAGTGTTCCGCGGAATGCATGCATATGTATATATATAGAAACTACTCTGCAGAATTCACGCATATGTTTATATGTATAAAACTACTCCACAGGCGTATGTTTATATATATAGCTTAATCCAAGCCCCATAAATGACCGCCACATACCAGGCGAGATATGCACTCTGACATGTCTGAGAGGTCTATTTTTTCGCGTTAATTCAGTAAGGGTCAGCTTGTTCTCTATGCCAAGTGAATCCTGCCTTGGAAAGCAGACTGGAGTCATCTGATTCCCTCGAATATATGATCATCGCCTCAGATCCAGCATCCTCACGTTCACCTCACATAGCGAACGCAGATAGCTTTGGGCGTAAATTCTGGGCGTCAGATACGAAATTCTTTAGTGAAACGTCGTCCAAATAAGGAATTTACGCGTCAGTAACCCAAAGGCCTTTTTCATGCGACAGTTAGCATCAATTACAAATATTCATGAAATGAAAACAAAAGAGATGACTTAATGCAAGACGAAATCCTATATGAAAAGTACAGTACTGTCAGATGGCAAAATTATGAGACATGAAAACTTGAGGAAAAACGCGTTGAAGCAATAAGCAATTAAAGTTGGAATTCCCATTGGACAATCCTTATTCTAGACTGAAGATAGGCCTAGTTTGATGTTCCGTCAAACTTCTGCTGTATGATTCAGTAAGATATCGATCCACAACGTTACCAGATCCCTTCGAGAGGTTTTCTGTATGTACATGCCAGCAGAGGCACGTTCTCTCTTGGGCCTATTCATTCCCAGAACAAAGGCACGATCAAAGGCGAGATCGATATTCCATAATTAACTAGTCATTGCGATTTTGATTAACCGATGTAATAATTCATTCAACAAAATACGTATCGGTTAGTTCTTTGGTGTTTTTGAGCAAAGACTAGTATAATCCAATCACAGAAGACTGCTATCAGAAGCCTTCCATGGACTATAAATGAATACAATTTTTGGATATGCCCATGCAACATTACGAAAGATTTGCTGCAGGGAGACACTCGGGAGCATTGTCTTGAATAGAAGATTTATTATGGTTAGTTCGCTCGTTTGATCTTCTTCAGATACCACGAATGTTGTGTATCACACACGAACGCCGCTATTTTAACCCTATCTGGCCTGGGTGATTCGGAGTGTACCGCAGCCTGCATGGGAAGGGGGGAGAAGAGAAAGTTTCCCCCTATCCTACATATTTTAGCTATCGCTAAGGCTAGAGGGCTGAAACTTACTACACTATAACTTTGGGTCAAACCCTACTAGAAAATGTAAAAAATTCAAGATAGCCGCCATGATGACGTTAGAGTGATGTCATTATCAAAAAAGGCATTTTTTGGTCGATCTTTCGGTTAGATTTTTCGATTTTTTATTTAGGCCTTTTCTTCGGAAAAACTGCATGATAAATTAGTAAATAATAATCTGATATGAAAAAAAATGTTCTACCTACTTTTCCATGCAGAAAAGCACAAATTTTGAAGAAATCTGACAAAAACATCAGTTTTCTGGTACTCCACATGATCGTTATTTTGAATTTGCCCATGATCCTCTGCTCAGAGGGCCATGCAAATAGCCTAGAAATGGCCCCAATATGATAAACTACAAAGTCACGGAGTATCAGCTCTCAATTTATCGCCGACGTGGAAGTAGTCGCAATCCCAGAAAAGAATATGCGACGTTAACATGGGAAATACTCTTTTTTGTGAGGGTAATGAGTCGGATTGTTGTTTTCCAATCCAAAGCGTGCACAATCATCTTTATCTTGAAGTATACAAATGTATGAAATATCAGTCTAGAAAAGCATACGATGGTCATTTGCATAAACATGACTTGATGATTTATCGAAATGTGCTTCCTGGCATAGTTTGGTTGTTACTCCATGTAAGGGAGCACGAGAATTCTCTGTGTTATTATATACAGTGGATTTTCGTGGCTGGTGGCTCCAGGTCTCCCTGCGTGGGATCATACATTATATTGAAACATGTACATGTAACAGCTATGGTTGGAAATATTATCAGGTCCATTGTCCCTTGTAAGACGACAGTGTTAAAACGACACTTCATAAGATATGTATATTTTCTACAGCGACACACTAAAAACGACACTTTCATTGAGTTATATATTGTACGCATGGTTGAAAATATTACCAGGGGCATTGTCACTTGTACGACGACAGTGTTAAAACGACACTTCATAAGATATGTATATTTCCTACAGCGACACACTAAAAACGACACTTTCATTGAATTATATATTGTAAGCATGTTTGAAAATATTACCAGGGGCATTGTTACTTGTATGACGACAGTGTTAAAACGACACTTCATAAGATATGTATATTTTCTGCAGCGACACTCTGAAAACGACACTTTGATTAAATCATGTGACAGCAATGGTCTGTGTTATTATATACAGTTGATCAAACTTTCTACAGCGACACTGTAAAAACGACAGTTTCATTGAACCGTTAACAGTGAGGGTTGAAAATGTTATCGGTCTATTCTCAGTTCCAAGACGACAGTGTTAAAATGACACTTCATAAGATATGTATATTTTCTACAGCGACACTCTGAAAACGACACTTTGATTAAATCATGTGACAGCAATGCTCTGTGTTGTTATATACCTGTGTTGTTATATACCGATCTTCCTGATTGGTGGAGGTCTCCCTGTGTGAAATCATACATGTACATGTATGTGGGTTTTTCTAAAGACGAGACTTTTCATTGAAACATGTACATGTAACAGCTATGGTTGGAAATATTAATCGCACCATTCTCCCTATTAAGACGACAGTGTTAAAACGACACATATGGGTGAGCAGAACTATTCTCCTGCCAGAGCGACAGTCTGGGAAATGACATTTCATACGATATGTATATTTTCTACAGCGACACACTAAAAACGACACTTTCATTGAATTAGATATTGTAAGCATGGTTGAAAATATTACCTGGGGCATTGTTACTTGTATGACGACAGTGTTAAAACGACACTTCATAAGATATGTATATTTTCTACAGCGACATACTAAAAACGACACTTTCATTGAATTATATGGTGTAAGCATGGTTGAAAATATTACCAGGGGCATTGTCACTTGTATGACGACAGTGTTAAAACGACACTTCATAAGATATGTATATTTTCTACAGCGAGACACTGGAAACAACAGTTTGATTAAATCATGTGACAGCAATGCTCTGTGTTGTTATATACTGATCTTCCTGACTGGTGGAGGTCTCCCTGTGTGAATGATACATGTACTTGTGAATTTTTCTAAAGATGACACTTTTCATTGAAACATGTACATGCAACAGCTATGATTGGAAATATTATGTGGACCATTGTCCCTTGTAAGACGACAGTGTTAAAACGGCACATGTCTGGGAGCAGGACTATTGTCCTGCCAGAGCGACAGTCTGGGAAACGACACTTCATAAGATATATATATTTTCTACAGCGACGCTATGAAAACAACACTTTCATTGAATTAAATATTGTAAGTATGGTTGAAAATATTACCAGGTCTATTCTCACTTCCAAGACGACAGTGTTAAAACGACATATATGAGGGAGCAGGAATATTCTCCTGCCAGAGCGACAGTCTGGGAAACGACACTTCATAAGATATGTATATTTTCTACAGCGACACACTAAAAACGACACTTTCATTGAATTATATATTGTAAGCCTGGTTGAAAATATTACCAGGGGCATTGCCACTTGTATGACGACAGTGTTAAAACGACACTTCATAAGATATGTATATTTTCTACAGCGACACACTAAAACGACACTTTCATTGAATTATATATTGTAAGCATGGTTGAAAATATTACCAGGGGCATTTGTCACTTGTATGACGACAGTGTTAAAACGACACTTCATAAGATATGTATATTTTCTACAGCGACACTCTGAAAACGCCACTTTGATTAAATCATGTGACAGCAATGGTCTGTGTTATTATATACAGTTGACCAAACTTTCTACAGCGACACTGTAAAAACGACAGTTTCATTGAACTGTTAAAAGTGAGGGTTGGAAATGTTATCAGGTCTATTCTCACTTCCAAGACGACAGTGTTAAAAACGACACTTCATAAGATATGTATATTTTCTACAGCGACACTCTGAAAACGACAGTTTGATTAAATCATGTGACAGCAATGTTTAGTGTTGTTATATACCGATCTTCCTGATTGGTGGAGGTCTCCCTGTGGGAAATCATGCATGTACTTGTATATGAATTTTTCTAAAGAAGACACTTTTCATTGAAATATGTACATGTAACAGCTATTGTTGAAAATATTATGCGGACCATTTTTCCTTGTAAGACGACAGTGTTAAAACGACACATGTGGGGGAGCAAGACTATTCTCCTGCCAGGGCGTCAGTCTGTCAAACTATTTGCCCTCCCTAACCCTGCTTTGACACTCGACTTCACGTACATTCCTCCCTAACACCACTTTGACACTCCACTTCAAGTACATTTGTCCCCAACTCCGCTTTGACACTCGAATTCACATACATACCTCCCTAACCCCGACTAGACAAACTACAGACTTTGGTGGAGAAATATATTTTTTATAGCTGAAACGAACCTGAACTTGATAGTATGAAAGTTACCTAACCCGAAGTCCTAAACCCGCTTTGACACTCGACTTCACGTACATCTGTCCCTAACACCGCTTTGACATTCAACTTCCCATACATTCATCCCTAACACGACTTTGACAGTCAACTTCATATACATTCCTCCCTAACACCGCTTTGACACTCGAATTCACATACATTCCTCCCTAACCCCGATTTGACAAACTACGGAGTTCGGTGGAGAAATAAGTTTTTTATAGCTGAAACGAACCTGAACTTGATAGTATGAAAGTTACCTAACCCTAAGTCCTAAACCCGCTTTGACACTCGACTTCAGGTACAATCCTCCCTAACACCGCTTTGACACTCGGCTACACGTACATTCCTCCCTAACACCGCTTTGACACTCGTCTTCACATACAAGCCTCCCTAACCCTGCTTTGACACTCGACTTCACGTACATTCCTCCCTAACACTGCTTTGACACTCGACTTCACATACATCTGTCCCTAACACCGCTTTCACACTCAACTTCCCATACATTCATCCCTAACACGACTTTGACAGTCAACTTCATATACATTCCTCCCTAACACCGCTTCGACACTCGAATTCACATACATTCCTCCCTAACCCCGATTTGACAAACTACAGAGTTCGGTGGAGAAATAAGTTTTTTATAGCTGAAACGAACCTGAACTTGATAGTATGAAAGTTACCTAACCCTAAATCCTAAACCCGCTTTGACACTCGACTTCACGTACAGTCCTCCCTAACACCGCTTTGACACTCGGCTACACGTACATTCCAATCCTAACACCGCTTTGACACTCGTCTTCACATACAAGCCTCTCTAACCCTGCTTTGACACTCGACTTCACGAACATTCCTCCCTAACACCGCTTTGACACTTAACTTCAGATACATTTGTCCCTAACACCGCTTTGACACTCAAATTCATGTATATTCCTCCCTAACCCCGATTTGACAAACTACAGACTTTGGTGGAGATATAATTTTTTTCATAGCTGAAATGAACCTGAACTTGATAGTTATGAAAGTTACCTAACCCTAAGTCCTAAACCCGCTTTGACACTCGACTTCAGGTACAGTCCTCCCTAACACCGCTTTGACTCTAGGCTACACGTACATTCCTCCCTAACACCGCTTTGACACTCGTCTTCACGTACATTCCTCCCTAACACCGCTTTGACACTCGACTTCACGTACATTTGTCCCTAACACCGCTTTCACACTCAACTTCCCATACATTCATCCCTAACACGACTTTGACAGTCAACTTCATATACATTCCTCCCTAACACCGCTTTGACACTCGGCCACACGTATATTCCTCCCTAACACCGCTTTGACACTCGTCTTCACATACAACCCTCCCTAACCCTGCTTTGATACTCGACTTCACGTACATTCCTCCATAGCACCGCTTTGACACTCAGCTTCACGTACATTTGTCCCTAACACCGCTTTGACACTCGAATTCATGTATATTCCTCCCTAACCCCGATTTGACAAACTACAGACTTTGGTGGAGAAATAATTTTGTTCATAGCTGAAACAAACCTGAACTTGATAGTTATGAAAGTTACCTAACCCTAAGTCCTTAACCCGCTTTGACACTCGACTTCACGTACAGTCCTCCCTAACACCGCTTTGACACTCGGCTACACGTACATTCCTCCCTAACACCGATTTGACATTCGTCTTCGCATACAACCCTCCCTAACCCTGCTTTGACACTCGACTTCACGTACATTCCTCCCTAACACCACTTTGACACTCAACTTCACGTACATTCCTTCCTAACTCCGCTTTGACTCTTGACTTCACGTACCTTTCTCAACATGATAGTTACGAAACGTACCTAACCCGAAGTGTCATCCTGATTCCTCCCTAACCCCTCCCTGACAGCGGACTTCACATACATTCCTCCCTAACACTGCTTTGACACTCGACTTATTTCATTTTGATAGCTGAAATGAACCTGACCCTAACCCCTATCCTGATTCCTCCCTAACACCGCTTTGACACTCCACTTCATGTACATTCCTCCCTAACACTGCTTTGACACTCGACTTGATGTACATTGACTTGATGTACATTGCTCCCTAATACCAGTTTGACTCCTGACTTCACGTACCTTCTTCCCTAACAGCGCTTTCACACTTTTCACATACATTTTTCCCCAACACCGCTTTGACACTTCAGTTGAAGTACATTCCCTTCTAACACCGCTTTCACAGTCAACTTGACGTACCTTCTTGACTAACACCACTCTGACACTTTACATGTACATTCCTCCTTAACACTGCTTTAACTGTCAACTTGATGTACATTCCTCCATACACTGGCTTTGACACTGAAGTTGAAGCACATCATTCTCCCAGTATGTTTCAACATTTCATCTGAGGTACACTTTGGTGGAGAAATTATTTGATTTCGATTGCTGAAATGACCATGAATGTAAAAGTTACTAATGATACATAACCCTAAGTCCTATCCCAATTTGACACTAGACTTCACGTTCACTGCTCTCCAACACTGCTTTGACAGTTGACTTCACATACATTTCTGCCCGACACCGCTTTGACACACGACTTGAGGAACATTTGTAATGTTCCTGTTTGTTGGATTTCTACGTATAGTTAAGTTGATGTGATACATGTAAGCCATTCAGGTTCTGTAAGTTAGTAATAAGTTGAAACTTCATTTACAGTTGAAAAGTGCAAAGCTGAAATTGTGTACATATGTTTTATTGCTTCTTTTCAGAAGACATTGGTGATGGTGGTGTGCAATACCTCTGTTTTTACCGGTCCATCATTTTGAAAGGGTTGGAAGAAATATGGCATATTGAAGTTCACATGTGCAAACACAACGTGAATAGACACATCATTTACACATACAAGTTGATAGGCAGACAAGATGGCTAAATTGAAGATTTTTGTCCTCCTCCTTTTGACTGCATCCTTGATTAAAAATTTTACATCTGTGGAGGATCTTGGAAAAGAAATATGGGATTATATTTCTGAAAGAATAAATGCAGACGGCATGAAAGTGCCATGCATAATTTTTACTGGCAGCAATGTTTGGAGAGGTGAAATGCAGCCTCGATTATTGCTCTGGGATCCTTTGACTCAGTATTCTTGGATACAGGAGAAGATATACTGCCCACATGATGGAAGCGAACTCCATATTATAACCCTTTTTGATGTTGAAGTACAGGTACATTACTGCCTTAACGTTACTTTATTAATGGAATAGACCTGCATGCAGGTTTGAAAGCATACAAAAATGTTTAGTGTTTTGAAATAAAAAAAATATGGCAGTGGAGTATTCCATGAAGTAAGAGGGTTGCAGCCAGCAATGAGCACTGCCTCAGGGGATATTGTATGGATGCTCCAATGTTAAAATGTAAGAATAGAGTTTTTGGTTTAGCTGAAATGCACATGGACATGTTTACATACAAAGTTTCCTTAAGTTGTCAGTGGATGATTATGAAAGCCGCTACACATGTTTTTTTTTATCACTGGAGGATGAACGTGTGTTATTTGTGAGATTAAATATTAATACTGGAATAAAACTGCTTTGACAGTCCATTTGACAGTATGTTATTTCATTTTGTGTAAATGTGGGTGGAATGTACATGTATCGTCATCTGGGATATAAATTAAGCCTGACAAAATATTTGAGAGTATAGCTGCTATATTCCATTTAATGTGAGTGCCCATACACTGTGCCATCATGGAAAGCATAGAGAAATAATGTCGTTTATAGACTGTCGCTTTATGAAACATACATATCTGATGAAGTGTCGCTTTAAAAAATATACATCGCTTTCAAAGTGTCGTTTTTAGACTGTCGTCATCTTACAAGTAAGAATGGCCCTGACCATATTTCTAAGCATGGCTGTATGATTCAGTGAAAGTGTCGTTATACAGTGTCGTTGTGGGAGGAGAATAGTCCTGGTACCTCACATGTGTCGTTTTAACACTGTCGTCTTATGGAGCATCCATACACTGTGCCATCATGGAAAGCATAGAGAAATAATGTCATTTATAGACTGCCGCTTTATGAAACATACATATCTGATGAAGTGTCGCTTTTAGACTGTCGCTTTAAAAAATATACATCGCTTTCAAAGTGTCATTTTTAGACTGTCGTCATCTTACAAGTAAGAATGGCCCTGACCATATTTCTAAGCATGGCTGTTCTTAGATGATTCAGTGAAAGTGTCGTTTTACAGTGTCGTTCTAGAAAATCGTTGTGGAAGGAGAATAGTCCTGGTACCTCACATGTGTCGTTTTAACACTGTCGTCTTATGGAAGGGGGTAATGCCCCTGTCGAGAGAAACTACATAATATACATATCTTTCAAACTGTCATCTTTCAAGGTGAGTGTCCACACACTGTGCCATCATGGAAAGTATACAGAAATAATATCATTTTTAGACTGTTGCTTTATGAAATATAAATATCTGATGAAGTGTCGTTTATAGACTGTCGCTTTATGAAATAAACATATCTGATGAAGTGTCGCTTTTAGACTGTCGCTTTAAAAATATACATCGCCTTCAAAGTGTCGTTTTTAGACTATGGTTCTTCTCTTACAAGTAAGAATGGCCCTGACAATATTTCTAAGCCTGGCTAGATGATTCAGTGAATGTGTCGTTTTACAGTGTCGTTATAGAAAATCGTCCTGGGAGGAGAATAGTCCTGGTACATGTACCTTACATGTGTCGTTTTAACACTGTCGTCTTATGGAAGGGGGTAATGCCCCTATCGAGACAAACTACATAATATACATATCTTTCAAAGTGTCGTTTTTACACTGTCGCCTTACAAAGAGGGGTAATTAATAGCCCAATCTCGTGCTCCCTTACATGGAGTATGGACCCATAGTTTGGTATATTTGAGGTATTCACAGCGAGGAGTTTCTCTTGTATTAAAAATATAACGCCTTCAACCAAAATCTTCAACCTAAACCTTCAACCAAAACCAAAATTGGTTCTTTCAAATAATCAAACTTCCTAATATAATGTGTGAAAATATTATTTTTCTTTTCATCGGTTTGTTATAAGAGAAAATCTGCCACCGGAAATTCCCGAGAAATTGCGAATGCTATTAACCATGTGGTTATATATTTACAATGTCCTTGTTCAGCATCTGATCCTGTGTGACGCTTTCAAGTGGCAACATTCTTTAACTCTACCAGCATGATTGCGTGTTAACAACTTGATAGGTTTTGGGTATCATTCTAACAGGACTCGTCGTGGCGTTCCAAGTACAAGTGGGAAGCTTTTACGCTTTTCCTGTCCATCAGTTTCAATTCGATATGTTATCTGGCAGATTCCGAGCATTTCACATCATCTGTCGACCTCAGGAAAGGCCAAAAACTAATCAATAAGAGCCTATATGGTTTTCTAAGGAATACTTAAACAGAGAACATTGACGTCAATTCTTATGTTAAAGTATTGACCTTCGGTATTGGTCGTGGAACGGCCTGGTTGATAGAAAGGAGTAGTGACGCTTTGGTATGAAAAAATCCTCTGCTTGTGAAAAAAAAATTCTATCATTTTTTTCTTTGACGTTCACAATTGAACTTTCGTGTATGGTTTTGTCCTTTTCGTGGATATAAGGGGGGGGGGACGATATATCCAAAACTAAGTTAAGTTCAATGTCAAGATCACTCGCAAATCTATTCTGTTTTGTGATATTTTGGCCATTGTGACGAGAAGGCTGAAATGACGAAACATAACTTATCTGATACCCCAAATGGCCACTCTTTTGATTTACCCATGATCGTCTGCTC
>JAVTVY010009793.1:0-43739 GCA_036873755.1 Hanleya hanleyi | reverse complement strand
ACACACTCTGTCTGTCTCTCGTATTTATGGGTAGGTCTCTCGGTGACACGGTTGACCCAATGACTAAGGGTAAATGACACACACTCTGTCTGACCCTCGTATTTATAGTCCCACTGTCAATACCACAGCACCAGGGTCAATAGGGCACAGACTAGTGTGAGGCCAACCAGTCGTCGCTGGTTCCGGCGTGAGCGCTCGTGGTCCATGGCCCGAGCATCAAGGATGGCTGTCATAGTCCAGTAGTGGTGAGTGATGGCACGCCTCTCCATCGAGTGCACTCTTTCGAGGACCGCTTCTGTGAACTCGTTGAGAATCTGGCGTCGTCTCTCGTTGTCGTCGCCATCTGCAAACATGGACCGGACCACTGCTCGGTAACCCATGAATGAATTCACCACGGTGGCATGCTGTAAAATGCGAGTCGCATAGGGCTGGATCTCCGCCATGGCTCTGCAACCGTAGAAATGAAGGTGTAGGATACAGAGAGACGTGTTTTATAGACCAGGTCACACATGCGCGCCTAGACGTCGGGTGTAGTCCGTGATACGTACTATTCTGATGGGTTAGTCCAAAGAAGAGAGCAACAACAACAACAACAACAACAACACAGATTACAGATCAATCCTTTTATTATGCGTGAACATCATAGGAATGCATGTACTGACCTATCTGTGGGGGTTTTCCACAATGGCATATGCATCCGCGCGCCGCCGGTGATGCCGCGCACTGTCGGAGAACCCGCGCGCGCGCGCGCGCTGCGGTGGGGGGCCGGGGCCCGCCAGGGCCGGAAAAGTTGGAGATCGTTTTAGTGAAAACCGGAAGTGACGTCACACACTTGCGCAGACCCACCACACCACGTGAACGCCATTGTAGGGAAAAAAAACCAGTACATGACAGACACAGACAAGTCTAGACATGGCCAGAGGTCACGCCCCATTCACCCCAACCGGAAGTGACGTCACACACTTGTTCATTGGACCATTAGTGGCGCCCCTAGCTCCAAAACGTCTTGCGGGACCCATACAGGGTCCAGTTTTCGACACTAGGTGACCACATCCCGATGAAATGGCCAGTTTTCGACACCGGATGTGCCGCCATCTTGAACATACGTGCCGCCATCTTGGATATGTCCCATAATGCACCGGGTCAAAATACTCGCTTCTGATTGGCTGAGAGCTCTGTGACGGATTTGAAATACTCGCTTCTGATTGGCCGAGAGCTCCGCATTGCTGTCTGCGCATGATATTCCTACCGTACATCCAACCCATCAGATGCCCCTTCACGAATGCTTCCCTTTGATACCTCACTCGATCCCATCGGACCATTAGGGGCTCCCCTAGCTCCAACACGGCTATGTTCATACCCTTGGGCCACCGCGCATGCGCAGAATGCCGATATTTCAACCCCACACCCAGCCTATCAGATGCCCCTTCACGAATGCTTCACTTTGATACCTGACTCGACCCCATCGGACCCTTAGGGGCTTCCCTAGATGCCAAAACGTCTATTTTCTTACCCTTGGGCCACCGCACATGCGCAGAATGCCAATATTTCAACCCCACACCCAGCCCATCAGATGCCCCTTCACGAATGCTTCACAATGATACCTCATATGACCGCACTGGACCAATAGTGGCTCCCCTAGATGCCAAAACGTCTATTTCCATACCCTTGGTCCACCGCGCATGCGCAGAATGACGCTATTTCAACCCACTAGCCCAGTGAGATGCCCCTTCACGAATGCTTCACTTTGATACCTCACTCGACCCCACTGGACCAATAGTGGCTCCCCTAGATGGCAAAACGTCTATTTTCATACCCTTGGGCCACGGCGCATGCGCAGAATGCCGATATTTCAACCCCACACCCAGCCAGAGGTCACGCCCCATTCACGAATGCTTCACTTTGATACCTGACTCGACCCCATCGGACCCTTAGTGGCTTCCCTAGATGCCAAAACGTCTATTTTCATACCCTTGGGCCACCGCGCATGCGCAGAATGACGCTATTTTAAACCCACTAGTCCAGTCAGATGCCCCTTCACGAATGCTTCACATTGATACCTCATATGACCCCACTGGACCAATAGTGGCTCCCCTAGATGCCAAAACGTCTATTTCCATACCCTTGGTCCACCGCGCATGCGCAGAATGGCGCTATTTCAACCCACTAGTCCAGCGAGATGTCCCTTCACGAATGCTTCACTTTGATACCTCACTCGACCCCACTGGACCAATAGTGGCTCCCCTAGATGCCAAAACGTCTATTTTCATACCCTTGGGCCACCGCGCATGCGCAGAATGCCGATATTTCAACCCCACACCCAGCCCATCAGATGCCCCTTCACGAATGCTTCACTTTGATACCTCACTCGATCCCATCGGACCCTTAGTGGCTTCCCTAGCTCCAACACGGTTATTTTCATACCCTTCGGCCACCGCGCATGCGCAGAAGGCCGATAGTTCAACCCCACACCCAGCTCATTAGATGCCCCTTCACCTAAGCTTTACTTTGATACCTCACTCGATCCCATTGGACCATTTGTGGCTCCCCTAGCTCCAACACGGCTATTTCCATATCCTTAGGCCACACGAGTTGTCTCCCTTGCGTCAATGTGTACAGATGGCGCTACGTTCGACGCCGTGATATGGAAAGGGCATCCCCACACCATCCTGGAGCCGCCATTTTGTTTGTTGCTTTCTTGCGGAGATACACGGGACAATAAACACTCGACCCTAGGGTGGTACAGATGCTAGACTGATCCTATTAACATGGTACAACAAGCCCCTGTGCTGGTTCAATAATTTCAGTCCGTTATGATTCGGGCTGTAATGTTATTCCTTTTACCGATGTAAAAGTAGTAACATGTCGCACAGGGTCGCCAACGACATTCATGCAAAAACATCCCCCCTCTCCCCCTCTCCCCCTCTTTCTAGTCCATGCCCCTGTGCTGGTTCAATAATTTCAGTCCGTTATGATTCAGGCTGTAATGTTATTCCTTTTACCGATGTGTAAAAGTAGTAATATGTCGCACAGGGTCGTCAACGACAGTGACAAATATCTGCAATCATGCAAAAACACCTTCCCTCCCCCTCTTTTTCTAGTCCAAGCCCCTGTGCTGGTTCAATAATTTCAGTCCGTTATGATTCGGGCTCCCACAGCCGCCATCTTAAACCCACCATCCACCACTCCACCACAGCCGCCATCTTAAACCCACCATCCACCACCCCACCACAGCCGCCATCTTAAACCCACCATCCACCACCCCACCACAGCCGCCATCTTAAACCCACCATCCACCATCCCACCACAGCCGCCATCTTAAACCTACCATCCACCACCCCACCACAGCCGCCATCTTAAACCCACCATCCACCACCCCACCACAGCCGCCATCTTAAACCCACCATCCATCACCCCACCACAGCCGCCATCTTAAACCCACCATCCACCACCCCACCACCTTCTGATTGGCTGTCGCTGTCACGTGACAGAGGTCATATGCAAATTTCTGAGGTCAAGTTAGGTCGAAATGCTCTTATACTACTACTAGCACATCCATTAAGGGCCATATGAAGCTAGATTTATAGCTGGCCCCAGAAGTTGTAAAGCAAATCTCTGTCCACTCTGTTAATAAGAGTCCTGCAGGCAATTACATCATTTTGAGAGAATTATTGTGCTACCATTCAACTCAAACTAAAAAAGTATCACGGAAGAGCTAGATGGCATGCAAGGGACACACGTCGTACAGATATGTATCTAACTCGGATTACTGGATCCACTACTATTTCTCATCTGGTGTATTGAACACCTTGGTTTATTAACAATATTAGTGTTCCATAAAACTGATCACCGGTATGTTAATTTCAGAAGCCATGGTCTTTGGATTATCGACGCGGATATTTTCTAATGACGGACCAGACGCTTGTAATTTCCTCTGCTGCACGCAAAGGATATAACTATTTGGATGCTACTTTGCTTGAATTTCTCACCAATAATATTTTTGTGAAATTCGATAACACCGTATACCAACGGCGCATAGGTATCCCAATGGGTCTAAATTGTGGACCAATTTTGGCTTACCAATGTCTGTTCTCGTATGAATTTGAAGTAAACTACTGGGTGGAACATCGTATTCAGACCTAGACCTTCACCAAAAAAAAACTACTCTACGATCGACAAGAGAGACTGTTGTAATTTTGATATAGTAAACTACCCATTTCTGGATAGCGATATTCCAAAAGTAACTGCATACGCATCTCGCCTGGTAGCATTTGCTAGATCCTGTGCAAAATGTGACGATTTCAATCAACGCCCAGAACACTATTGCAGAAACTTGTCAAACAAGGCTATGTCACTAACGGCTCATTTATAACTTTCTCAAATTCTGTGATAAATATCAAAGACTGATAGGAGAATACGAGTGTAACGTGCAATATCTCTGATGCTATATATGATTCGTCACTTGCGTCTAAACTGGCTTAACTCGTGGTTAGGGGCCGTTTGAAGGTCACGTGTTTTACATCTCCAGGATATTAAAATGCGTGACCAATCATACTCTAGAAAACGACTTGGAAATTCATTTGAATAAAGAATACTGGCCAGTGACGCCATCTTTCGAAAGTGTTGACCACATCTGTCTAGTCGGAAACCATGCATGTGTGTTCTTTCTTCTTTTCATGCCTATTTTGAATAACTGTTGTACAAAAAAGTTCTTTCGATTATTGATGCAGAAATTCTTTTGTGGACGACGACTGAATATTGAACGTCGGTTTGAAAGCCTATATCCTATATCCTATATCCTATGCCTATGCATATATGTATCTGTGAACAAACCGCCACCCTGTCAGCATATGCCGATCAACATACAATGTATAAGGTCCTATCATAGAGATTCTATCCGAGCATTGTCAGTGGATGAATAGTGTCACCTTGTTGAAGTGCATTATCAGTGGATGAATAGTGTCACCCTGTTGAACTATTCTAAATGCATGTGTTCTATCTCAGAGTATAATGTCTCACTGGTTCACAAATAGTAACACTGGTGTGTGAGCCTTAGACGTTATATATTGGAGGTCTTACCTGCGATAGTAGTAGTCCAGTTGTTACGATGAGCCACATCGAAATTTGTCCCGCCATTTTAGTTTCTTTCACCTGTGTCTTTAGTTGCTAACACCTTATCTAGGTGACTTTTGACTGATTTGGTATGGTGAAAACAAACGTATAAATGATTTTAAGACGTTGATTCTATGGAAGTTGATCAAGATTGACAGGTATATCCCTCAAAACCTTAATAATAAATTGAATGAGTATATATTGATATTGACCGTTCTGAACTTTGTACGGTTTGCGTACGTATTACGCTGTGCATTGACTCGCATATAAGCGCAGATATTGCCCCACATTTATTCCGCCACTTGTGCTTATCTTCATATTTTCGAAATGGACAAGTGACATATTTACACGGACTATGAAGTTTTTTTCTGGTAGTCAAAGATAACGTTCTTCCAGTATTATTGTATTCAGTGAGGAGTGGTGTACAATCGAACACTGCACGAACAATTTAAGCATATTGGTTTTAATGGATTCATGAATTCTCAAACAATGAAGTTTAATTTCAATATATGAGCGGCACTTCGAAGTGGAAGTAGGATCTACAACACGATTTTAGCTTTAAAGTCTGTCCATTTTAATTAGTCGTCTACTTATATGGCAAGCCGTTTTGGTATTTATTCATTTATTTTTGATATCAACAATTCTTTTTTTGATATCCAAAATAGTATTTTCGATATCAAAAATTCTTTTTTTGATATCAAAAATATAAGTTTATTTTTGATATCAAAAATACTATTTTGAATATCAAAAATTCTTTTTTTGATATCAAAAATAGTATTTTTGAAATTCTTTTTTTGATATCAAAAATTCTATTTTTGATATAAAAAATACTATTTTTGATATAAAAAATACTATTTTTGATATAAAAAATACTATTTTTGATATCAAAAAAGAATTTTTGATATAAAAAAATAAACCGTTTATTTTTTATATCAAAAAAAGTATTTTTGTATATGAAAAATTAACCGTTTATTTTTTATATCAAAAATAGAGGAGCGCTTACACCAAAACGGAAATAATGAATAATTTATCTCGCATCTTTGGCTTCATCTCAAACAGTACTACCATACAAAATAACGGATTTACAGACCTCAACTCAATCTGCAACTCATAAAAATTATAATGCAAATTACACAAATTCTGTTTATTGATTTACACAATTTCGCTCCTCAGTCCCGACACTGTACGCATTTTATAAACGTCCGTCGTTTGGCGCCAAAACAAATGGAGAATGGCTGATTCGGGTAACCCAGCTCAGGCTAACGCTGTTGTTAGAAATGTTGTACAAAATGCATTGTCAGCTGTACAGGAGGCGAGAGAATCAACAATTATCCGATTAAATACCAAAACGGCGCACATTTATTTTTGATATCAAAAATAAAGGAATAAATACCAAAACGGCTTGCCATATACTTAGGATCTTTTCAAAAATCAGTAGTTAACTCTGCATAAATTTTCTTTTTTGCAGCGTGTAGAACAAGCTGAACTCTACAAAATGACTACCATTTCTCCGTGAGTAGTAGCGTTAACGCTTGTGGATGACCCTTTCACCCGGATGTAGAGGTCATTTGGGGCGGAAACGAGGCGGGAGGAGAGGTCAAGTGCAGTATAGTTCCGGCAGAAGGACCAAAAGCTACCTCCAATCCAGGAGAGTTCCAATTGTTGGAGGGGATGTATTCAGGATGTATTCATCCGCGGTGATGCGGTCTGGCCGCGGTTTTGGCGGTGATTCGGTCTCGGGAAAAAGCTTCCGCGGAGAAAAAGTAGTCCCTAGATAAAATGGTTGGATAGGGTCGAGTGAGGTATCAAAGTGAAGCTTATGTGAAGGGGCATCTAATAGGCTGGGTGTGGGGTTGACATATCGGCCTTCTGCGCATGCGCGGTGGCCGAAGGGTATGAAAATAGCCGTTTTGGGATGTAGGGGAGTCCCTAATGGTCCAATGGGGTCGAGTGAGGTATCAAGGTGAAGCTTATGTGAAGGGGCATCTGATGGGCTGGGTGTGGGGTTGAACTATCGGCCTTCTGCGCATGCGCGGTGGCCCAAGTGTATGGAAATAGACGTTTTGGAGCTAGGGGAGTTACTCATGGTCCAATGGGGTCGAGTGAGGTATCGATGTGAAGCATTCGTGAAGGGGCATCTGACTGCACTAGCGGCTCGTGCGTTGTCACCATTCTGCGCATGCGCGGTGGCCCAAAGGTATGGAAATAGACGTTTTGGAGCTAGGGGAGCTACTCATGGTCCGATGGGGTCGAGTGAGGTATCGATGTGAAGCATTCGTGAAGGGGCATCTGACTGCACTAGCGGCTCGGGCGTTGTCACCATTCTGCGCATGCGCATAGACGTTTTGGGATGTAGGGAGCCCCTAATGGTGCAATGGGGTCGAGTGAGGTATCAAAGTGAAGCCTAGGTGAAGGGGCATCTGATGGGTTGGGTGTGCGGTAGGAATATCATTCTGTGCATGCGCAGATGCAATGCGGAGCTCTCGTCCAATCAGAATCGAGTATTTCAAATCCGCCACGGAGCTCTCGTCCAATCAGAAGCGAGTATTTTGACCCGGTGCATTATGGGACATATCCAAGATGGCGGCACGTATGTTCAAGATGGCAGCACATCCGGTGTCGAAAACTGGCCATTTTATCGGGATGTGGTCACCTAGTGTCGAAAACTGGACCCTGTATGGGTCCCGCTCTACGTGTTGGAGCTAGGGGAGCCACGAATGGTCCAATGGGGTCGAGTGAGGTATCAAAGTGAAGCCTAGGTGAAGGGACATCTGATGGGCTGGGTGTGGGGTTGAACTATCGGCATTCTGCGCATGCGCAGTCTGGCCAAAGGGTATGGAAATAGACGTGTTGGGGTGTAGGTGGGCTCCTCATGGGCCGATGGGATCGAGTGAGGTATCCATGTGAAGCCTAGGTGAGGGAGTTACACTAGGGTGTCGTATCCATTCTGTTGCGCAGGTCACGTCGGGGTTTGTGACGTCACTTCCGGGTTTTTCACTAAAAACTACCTCCAAACATAGAAGAGTTCCAAATGTTTCCCCTTACACGTCCGTATGTTCAACCGCCGGGGTGTTTTCCCGCCCCGGCTCCCCCACCGCAGCGCGCGCGCGCGGGTTCTCCGGCCGCAGCGCGCGCGCGCGTCAATGTAGGGAGAGGTTAAATCGACAACATAGAACTTATAGTCATAAACTTAATCTATACGTGTTGGACGAGTCTTCACTCACCGTATACACGTACCTCAATGACATGCCCGCTCCAAACCTACACCAAAAACACGTACTTGGTCTGTGGGCTGATTTCATTGGCCTCTCTATTTTTACTATAGTGCGCTTGCATTCTAACCTTGATGGGTTACATTTTGGTCCCATCCTACACCACTGATTTCAGTTTCACTGAATCTTAACATTGGGCATTGATGCATTATGAATAAAACACACAAGACAGGGTTTTTTGGTGAGATCTCATTTTTTTATTCAGTGAACAACAACAACGTGAGAACAACCACGTGAAAACTGAAGCCCAGAACAAGGGGCTTGTAAACTGAAGCCCAGAACAGGGGGCTTGTACACTGAAGCCCAGAACAGGGGGCTTTTAAACTTAAGCCCAGAACAGCGGGCGTGTGTACATTGAAAGAATTCAAGCCCAGAACAGGGCTTGTACATTAAAATGATGGGCGGCCCAGTCATATACGAGTACATCGCGGTCCTCGGCCTTGGGGTACTCGTCAAACATCTGTACGATGGTAGATAAGGGTCTTCCCCGGCATCGATGGTACAGGTAAAACAAGCAATATTGTCCGCACACGCTACTGGTCAGGCTTTACAACGTTTGACTGTTCCAACACCACGTCTCTGTGCCTTGATCCATGAAGTCTGTTAAATCGGGATGGAGGGGTGGCAGGCCGTACGGCTCAAAGTATCCGCCCTGCTGTTCTGTCAAGTACACGGCCACCCAGTGTTCACCGGGTCGCTCCATCGGGTCCGTGTTGAGAACGTAAGCAGCAGGATACACACGGTCTAATGGGAACACATCTCGGGCGAACACCCCTTGAAACATCATACGTGTCTCTGGGTGATTCTCCAGCACGGTGGTTATCTGCTCTGTATCCATGTTAGGTGGAGAAGTCACACAGCACGTTGCGCGCCTTGTCCACTTGAATGATGTTGTCAAACTCGGCGTAGCAGATCACATTGACGGTGCTCCGGAGGGCCCGTTGAAAGTGGATTTCCAACCGTAAATTGCCTTGCTTGGCCAGGGCCAGCTGATGGTCGTTCTCTAAGGTGGGGGTCAGATCGAAACAGAACAACGTGTATCCGTTCCCGTAGTCCTCCCGACTGATGAAATTCCCTTCGTCCTGGTTGATTTGACCGGTGGCTGTAAACAGGCTCTGATAGGCTCGAATGAAATTCCTCCGCCCAAAGTTCGGGGTTAAGGCCGTGGCTGGCACCTGTTGTCCATCCACACGCAGGGCCACAAAATTGATGCCGAAATGTTTAAAGTCAAACGGATTCTCTGGGTAGGCTCCACTGAAACTGGTATTTTCCACACAGGCCAGGATCAATCGCTTGGATAGTTCCCCCAGGAACAGGTTGTCTTTGTTGGCGCTCATATTTCCAGCAGACACAGAGAACACTTTGGTTTGCACACGTCGGATAGGGTACTGGGCTGGTTTTGTTTCCAAGGCTTTCATGTGTCCCAATTGAACGGCGGGATTCGGTTTCACTTTTCGGACATACAGGACTGCGTCTTCGATGACAATCTTATAGTCAGCTACATGCGCCTCTACGTTAGTGGCCATCAAGGCGAAGGTCGGAGGCGCCCGTATCAGTCGGATTTTGATGGGAACCTTGTTCAAGAGGTAACGGTCTTGCATGAACATGTCTGCGTGCAGTCGACCGATCATATCCACCGAGACGCCGTTCGCGGTCAAAGCCTTCCGTTTGCTATATCCCGTATTGTCGTTCTCTGCGCCCATGTGCTCGGCTTTGTCCTGGTAGAATAAAGCGGCTGTCAGTTGAGATTTTTTAGCCTCTCGCCCATGCGATAACAGCGTTTCGATGTAGGCTCGATAGGGGTACGTGTTGGTCGAGTCACTGATGAGTTTGTCGCTGAGAAATATATCCACCTGTTGAAACATCGAGTGCAGCCAGAGATTCGTTTGGCCCACCGTTGCTTGGTCGACGATTCTGGTGCTATCTCCACTGACGATCTTGGCTTTCACATACAAGTAGGTATGGGCTAAATCCACATAGGTCGTATCCGCATTACTGATGGTGAACTCGATGGGCCCTGTTGCGTTGATGCTGGACAGCGGGAGATGCTCCACCCATAATCCTTGTTCGGCACTGGTCTGTGTGGGTGGCACGGTCCACAAATCAAATTCACTGTTGGTGGAGGGGCAGGACTCGGGCGGATCAAGGACATGTTTTAAGAAAAGATATCCTTGTCTTTCTTCGATGTGCGTCGTCGCTGGGTCGGTCGTCGACTGGTGCGTGGTCTCGGTGGGGCAGCTCTTTATTCCCTACGGTGCGTTGTGCTTTGGCCACCAAGACGCCTCCCGCTTCTTTGGCCCGCCGTTTCAAGGCTTTTGGGGGCCGTACCCCCCAAGACATCACCGGCCACTTGCAGTCCACTGCGTACCGCTTGTTTGCCGATTGCTTTCACCCCACGCGTCACCAAGGGTAGGAACGTTTTGACGATGCTCCCGAGTATGTTCCCCAGTCCATGTCCACGTTGCATGCGTGCACCACTAAAAACCGGAAAGCCACCCCCGGCCTGCTGGGCATAATAGTCCATATAGCTGCGTGCATCGCACTCGTAAGGCACCTTCATTATACAAAGTGGGGAGCACGTGCTTGTCGAAAATGAAGTGTCAGCACCGCTTTCCCGCGTTCGAATGCCACCGGTCGTCCCGTGTCATCTCTTATATCCACTGTGATCGTGTTGATGTGGGTTTGTCGTACGGGCAGGTAGAGCATGTGGGTGAAACTGTGGGTGACGATCTCCATACAACTTTTTAATGGGCACCACCCGTAACAGAGGTGTGTTGATATCGCCCACGATGTGGCTGTCCACCACGTCCGAGTAGACGTAGAGTCCGTACATACCCGACTTCATATCCATCGGGATCTCGCCTTGGTGGGCGCGTGGACCAGCGAACGTCCGTAGATCGAAACCCAGCATTTGCTGTAGGATAGACTCAGTACCACACCTGCGCGGCGGTGACGATAAGCTCTGCCTTTGTCGTTGTGTGCGTTGTAATCGAAGTTCACGTGATTCTTGAAGGATAGGCTTTGATGGGCTTTGAAGTATTTGTGACCTCCCGTAGAGCCTTATAATGCAACAGTGTTGACAGCCCACCCATGAACTCCTTGGGAGTATCGTATTGGCCTTCAGGGAGAGTGAGTCGGGTGTCTTTTCCTTCGTAGGTCACCTCGTACCACACTTCATTGGCTCGCACGTTGTACCACGAGTAAGGGTACTGAATATCCACCAGTCCACATTCCCACCGACCAGGTAAATGCAACGGTTGTGGTAATTGAGTCACATACTTGGCCACGGTGTTGTCAGGAAACACATCCAGCGAACTGTTACTGGGTAGGGTGAGGTAAAACATGGCGACTGAGCTGTCCTGCTGCTGCACCGGGTTTTAATAAGTGTTCCAGACCTTGGGTGGTTGTGTCCGGCGTCGTGTTCGTCGCGTTGACTTGCTACGTGTCACGGCTCTGGAGATGTGGGGTGTCCTGTTCAAGGGTGGTTTTTTAAAGGTCTGAAAAGAAGGTGCCCGTTGTGGTGGTGGAGTTTTGGGGGGTGACTCCGGTTCCCATTCGGAATCCCAAGGTTGTGGAATCTGTCGTGGTGCACGACTCGGCGATTGCTGGGTTCGCTGCATAAAGGCCCAGCGGTGGGGGTTCCCCACCAATTCCTGTGGTACATGCATGTCTTTCAAGCCTTGAGCGAAGACCTCCCATCTTCGAGGATCCGTGTGCGATCTGCGTTTACGCATCAGGTCATTCACTAAATCCGTCATGTGGGTGCCAGGGACCACCTGATTCTGTACCAGGAGTTCGCCTTTATCATTCCAAGTCATGTTAGGATTCTGTTTCATCCGTTGTAATACCAGGCCAGCTTGTTTCTTGAACGAGGCAGGCACACTCTTCAGCACTTCGTCTTCCACCCACTGTGGGGCTGTGGGGGCTACCCCTGGTAATGGCGGCTGTTGGAGCGGTGCTGAGGTCGGCGGTCTGTCACGTGGTGGTGGTGGTGGTGGTGGTGGTGGAGCTGTTGCTGGGGTAGACAGGTTTTTGTATTGGTCCATGAACGTCATGTACCGTTGAAGCGTCTCATTGTACCGTTGTACTTTCTCACTGTCGCTTAACCCCGGTCTCTGTAAGATCTGTTGCATCTCTCCATCCAGGGTGTTTATGGTCTTCACCGTAGGTGGCACAGGGTAGGGCGATTGGAGGTTTTGAAGGAACCGTGGTTCGACGAGGACCATTTTTTCGTGTGGTTCATTGTCGCCCGAAGAGTCCACCCAATACTGGACCCAACACGGAAGCGGCCAACGGTGCTAAGATGGCCCCGAGAAAGCCGCCTTTCTGTAACACCTCTTTCTTTTGTGTTTGTGGGACCCGCTTATGGACTAGGGTTCGGAGACCTGTCTTATGCTTGGCCAACTTGGTCTTCTGAGCCGGAGTCAGTGGTACGTTGCCTTTTCACAGGTTGTACCCGATCTCGCACAGACAGCGTATAAGGTCAGGGTCCGCACCGCGTACAATGGTTCGGACCAACTCGGGTGGGGCCGTCTTCAATACACGGAGCGTGGGAGCGTGCTTCCGTACTCGCGCAGACATCATGTACAACTAATGGCAGAACCCACAACTCTGCCCTTTTTATCCACCTCAGAGACAAAGTCAACCCTGCTGTGGTATTCATTCTTTTTATTATCTCCATCATCAAACACACACACACTGCAGCTGGGGGCGCCACTGTGGGTGTGTTTACATTATTTTTGCAAGTACACGTGGTGGGTCGCCCCGGGAAAGATGCCGGTCCGTAGTCGAAGGTGGTCGGGGGTGGCTTGCTTGAGGTCGAAGAGCATATACCCGTGCTGAGGGGTTGTGGCATCTTTAAAGGCTTCCAACGCAAACGGTGTGCGGTCGGGATATATCTGTCTCGGCAGGTGCAGCAGTTGAGTGGTATCTCTCGGGTTGTTGAAGACCACCAGGTAGTGGGCATTTAAGCTAATGTTCCGATGTTCTTTGTTTTTACTGAACAGATTCTGCACAATGTAGATGATGCTGAGCCGTCGATGATGGCCGCCTTTGGTAAAGAGTTGGGTGACCCGCGCATCCGTCTCCGCCATGAGATCATCCAGAACCACCAAGGTGTCGGGTTCCAAATCGGCCAGGTTGGGTAGGCCTTCCACGAACGTGATGTGGGGCATTGCTGCATACGCTGCCTGCCATTCTCCGTAACACCACACGACTCAGGCAATAGGTGGGGTGATCATGCTGTCGGCGTGTTGAAGGAGCTTCCGGACGAAGTGCGTTTTGCCGGAGCCCGTGGGTCCTGCGATGAGACACGTGAAGGGATGCTGCCACCGTGGGTCCATGGTTCGACGTGTATCCGTTGTCGTGGTAACCCGCTCTTGTAAATTTGGTACGAGTGAACTGGAGTGGTGGGTACAGCGTCGGTCGTCGTTGTCTGTACACTGTCAGGGATGATGATGGGGGTGGGTACAACGTCGGTGGTCGTTGTCTGTTCACTGTGAGGGATGAAATCTGGTGGGTCTTGAGACGTAGTGGGTGTTCTTGGTGTAGGTGTAGAGCTTGGTGTGGGGCTCGACGTGGCTTGTACACGGGGTGTGGTGGTGGTGACTGGGCTCGATACGGGGTTGACTGGTGCTCTCTGTAGACCGGTTTCGCTGGTGGCTGGTGTTCTCAATTGGTTAAGTAACGTGCTGACATAGGCTACGTCGTAAAACACACCTCCGTACAGCACACTCAGCAGGGTTAGCACTAGCACCACAAAGCCCACTTGCGCTTTGCGCGTTTTGGGAGACGCTGTGTTCAGAGACAGCTGTTGTTGGTCCATAGCAATGGGGTCGGACGTGGAATGAAGGAGGACGGCAGTGGTGTCTGGCTTTATAGTCGTTTCACCTGGTTGGCCGCGACCCAGGAATTGAAAGAAATGGGCCAGCCTTGCCATTTGACGAAATGAAACAGTTTGCCACGTCGACGTTCCGTTTTCAAAATCTGCTCCACCGTGTAGTAGTCTTGCTGTGTTTTTACGACAGGCTGTAATTCCGTCTCGTAAAACGTCCCTAGCAACGGTTCCCCTTGAAGATCTTCCAGTTCATAGACTCGCCGCTGTCAGGGTAGGCGCCGTTTAATCAGGAAGTGCTCATCGCTCCAGTTGGGCAAGTAACTTTTCTCGAACTTGCCCTTGACTTTACTGATCCGTACAGGGTCCCCGACCTTGAACACCTCCTTCGGCGTTCGTTGCGATTGCCTGGGGTACAAGACACGCCGGACTTGGGCTTCATTGCGTTGGGTGACGGTAATGGGGGCTCTCTGTATACTCCGGTGATAGGCTCGATTGTATCCACTCACAAGTTTCGGGAGAACATCGATGTACCGCCTTGTATTCTTATAGATGAAATATTTATACATGCGGCCTTTGAATGTCCTGTTGAACCTTTCCACAACGGAAGCCTTGGTCTCGTTGTACGTATGGAAGAAAAACACCTTCTGGGCTTTCAGAAACTGTTGGAACGGTCTGTTGAGAAATTCCGTGCCTCCTTCGGTTTGCAAATACAAGGGTTTGCGCCCGGTCTTGAAGATGTCCTTGAACGCCGCTATGAGATTCGCCCCCGTTTTCGTCCGGATGGGTACCACCCACGCATACTTCGATGGGATATCGATGCACGTCAAGATATACCGATTCCCATCGTTGTGTTTGGCAAAGGCGCTCATATCGACCAAATCCGCTTGCCACTGGGCATCTATTCCTCCCACGATGACCCGGTTCCGTAGAAAATGGCGACGGACAGATCGATGTAAGGTATAGATGTATTGTCTTCTTAACCAATCTCGGACTTGGGCACGTTGTATCCCCTGGGGTTTGGTCGCTCGATAGAGAGCCGACAATGCACTATAGGCCGCCGGACTGTCGGGACTGTAGTATAAGTTATCCAGCACCTTCTCCCAACGCTTCATGGTGACAAAATGATGATGCACCCTGGCTCTATCGTTTATTTATAACGGGTATATCTTGGGCCGGAGTTTCTTTCTGATTTTCTTCATTGGCTTTCACAGTGTGCATGGCAAATGACCAGTCCCACTCGTCTGATGACCGCTTGATAAGCACTTCATCCACATCTACCACGGCATCTTCCAATGCAGACCATAGATCAGGGTGAAGGGTAAAATGCACTGTACCGCCATCTAGCCGAGCCAATTGAGCAAAGAAAGGGCCGCGTCGGATGTACACATCGTGACACAAGTGGATGAGGTCGCCGTCCAGTTCACCAGACAACACCCGTTTGAATTTGGTCCATCCCTCCCGGGACAGACGAATGTGAGCCGGGCACGGTTGTGTAGGGTCCGCATCACAGATGTCTCCCACCTCCTCCATGATATCGACCTTATCCGCATACACGTGCAGGAAAACCTCGGGGGTCAAGCTGAAATACGCCAGTATTATATGCTCCGTCATGGTCAGTACGTGAATGGTACCAGATTTGACTGTCTCTCGTATTTATAGGGAGAACCACGTGAGATCAAAGGATCAGGTGGTCATGTCACTGGGCTGACTGAGTCTAGCCGGGTAATCAATGGCATCGTCGTCGGGTTCATGGCTAGACAGTTGTTCATGGGGTTCAGCCAGCGCGTCCTCAATAGCACGAGCCCACCCCAACTGATGTGATGATCGCTCGTCCGGTGTAAACAGCTGGTCCACAATAGGCACCACTTTCTCCAAGGCTGACCACAGATCGGGGTCTAGGGTGAAGCCTCGCGTAGGGTCTTAGTAGCGGCCCAGGCGTAGGAAGAAGGTTGCACGGTATACGTAGATGGCATTGTCTATGTGGATGAGGTTTCCGTCGAGCTCGCCGCTCAACACCCGTTTAAATTTGGTCCAGCCGTCACGAGGTAGCATCACCGTTTTCGATAAGGTCTCAGCGGGCGCCCAGCAAATATCTCCACGGTCTTCCACCAGGGTGACTTTATCTTCATAGACGTGTAACCCCACCCGGGGTGTAAGGGGCAGGATGGCTCGTAGGACGAGTGACATGCTTGCTCCAATGTCGAACGGTGAATGACACACACACTCTGTCTCACCCTCGTATTTATAGTCCCACTGTCAATACCACAGCGCCAGGGTCAATAGGACACAGACTATTGTGAGGCCAACCAGCGGTCGCTGGTTCCGGCGTGAGCGCTCGTGGTCCATTGCCCGAGCATCAAGGATGGCTGTCATAGTCCAGTAGTGGTGAGTGATGGCACGCCTCTCCATCGAGTGCACTCTGTGGAGGACCGCTTCTGCGAACTCGTTGAGGATCTGGCGTCGTCCCTCGTTGTCGTCGCCATCTGCAAACATGGACCGGACCACTGCTCGGTAACCCGTGAATGAATTGGCATGCTGTAAAATGCGAGTCGCATAGGGCTGGATCTCCGCCATGGCTCTGCAACCGTAGAAATGAAGGTGTGGGATCCGAGGGGACGTGTTTTATAGACCAGGTCACACATGCGCGCCTAGACGTCGGGTGTAGTCCGTGGTACGTACTATTCTGATGGGTTAGTCCAAAAAAGAGAGCAACAACAACAACAACAACACAGATTACAGATCAATCCTTTTATTATGCGTGAACATCATAGGAATGCATGTACTGACCTGTCTGTGGGGGTTTCCCACAATGGCGGTCACCTTCCGCCATTATCCGCCATTTTTCCACAATGGCGGCCACCTTCCGCCATTAGCCGCCATTATCCGCCATTTTCCAACAATGGCGGTCAGACAAGTCTGGACATGTCCAAAGGTCACGCTCCATTCACCCAAACCGGAAGTGACGTCATTTTTACATCCGGGCACTTCGCGTCTGCGCCTGCATTGAGGTATGTATGAGGGTCTTCATGCGCGTGCGCACAATGCGGCTCACCAGTACACCAGCCTTGATCCTCGACTTGGGGTAGAGTGTGCTAAAAATAGATTACCAGCTAGCGTGCTATAAAAGGGAAGCGGCCTTGCCGTTTCATCAGACACTCTGTCAACCACCAAGATGTTCACTTGCACAACTTGCCAGAAGCAGTTTACTCGTCTAGATAATTTACGACGCCACGAGGCCTCCACCCACAACGATGCACGGTATACTTGTATAACCTGCGCACGGTCATTTAATCGGGAGGATCAGTTAATGCGCCACGAACGTTCAATTCATGGGCCACCCAAGCGTCCATGCGAGGATTGTGGTCAACTCTTCAAACGACGCAGTCAGTTGCTGCGACACCAACGGTTGATTCATGCCCCGGTACAGAGTCATACGCCTGACAACATCGAACATTTTCTGGGCGATTCCACCAAGATGTTCACTTGCACAACTTGTCAGAGGCAGTTTACTCGTCTAGATAATTTACGACGCCACGAGGCCTCCACCCACAACGATGCACGGTATACTTGTATAACCTGCGCAGGGTCATTTAATCGGGAGGATCAGTTACTGCGCCACGAACGTTCAATTCATGGGCGACGCAAGCGTCCATGCGAGGATTGTGGTCAACTCTTCAAACGCCGCAGTCAGTTAAGACGGCATCAGCGTTTGGTTCATGGTCCGTCTCTACGGTTTGAGCGACAACTTCCTACTGAAGAGGAGCCGCGGAAGGTCAAACCCAGTGAAGATAAGCCCGGGGAGACGAACGCCAATGGTGATGCGATGAAGGAGAGCCCGCCTATACCCACAGTTCAGAAGAGCCTGGGTATCCAGCCGGACCCCAGCGTTACGGTTTCGAGTCATACGCCTGACAACATCGAACATTTTCTGGGCGATCTCTTACAGGACAACCATCCAGTGAGTGACATCGATCGGCGCCATTGGTCCATGACACGGCACTGTTTCCACCCTCATGGCCCTATTCAAGATATTTACAATTTTCCACTGACCAACCGCACCTGTCTACGCAGCTACGTGGAAGCCATCTTCAAAGATCAAACTACGGCCTTCAAATTGAATGTCGCTTTCGGATACATCTTACGTCACAAAAAGACGGGCCAGTTACGGTATTATTATCCCGGCAATAATATCTATGTGTCTGACCAGCCGTTCACTATCATTAACCGGAGGTCACTAGAGACGATGCTGGAGATACTGGACACCGTGGAACCCTTGAGATGGGCAGATCGTCAACGCCCCAACATACAATGGGTGGTAGAGAGGGTAACCAATATCACGTTTTTCCTGACCAAGCTGACCGACCACCGCCATCGGTTGAATGCGTCACCCGCGCACTGATGAATACCATAACATGCCGCACATACTCTCTATGTCTACATGCTGATCGTTGAATTGAGCTCAGTAAACCCTTGTACCTAATGTGACGGTGCGTTAAATAATAAAACACGATGTTTGATATTTCAGTTTGTTTTGCTGTGAACATACTAAAACATACCCAGGGCGGTTCCCCCAGCCTGGGTGTGATGTAACATTGGGGATAATAAAATATATAAACATTGCTGAACTTGTTGTTATTCACGACAACCGCTATCCGATTGTATAATACTCCGCGCGCGCGCGCGCACTGCCGGTGATGACGCGCGCGCGCGCTGCGGCCGGGGCGGGGCGGGGCGGGGCGGGGCGGGGAAACACCCCGGCGGTTGAACATACGGACGTGTAAGGGGAAACATTTGGAACTCTTCTATGTTTGGAGGTAGTTTTTAGTGAAAAACCCGGAAGTGACGTCACAAACCCCGACGTGATCTGCGCAACAGAATGGATACGACACCCTAGTGTAACTCCCTCACCTAGGCTTCACATGGATACCTCACTCGATCCCATCGGCCCATGAGGAGCCCACCTACACCCCAACACGTCTATTTCCATACCCTTTGGCCAGACTGCGCATGCGCAGAATGCCGATAGTTCAACCCCACACCCAGCCCATCAGATGTCCCTTCACCTAGGCTTCACTTTGATACCTCACTCGACCCCATTGGACCATTCGTGGCTCCCCTAGCTCCAACACGTAGAGCGGGACCCATACAGGGTCCAGTTTTCGACACTAGGTGACCACATCCCGATAAAATGGCCAGTTTTCGACACCGGATGTGCTGCCATCTTGAACATACGTGCCGCCATCTTGGATATGTCCCATAATGCACCGGGTCAAAATACTCGCTTCTGATTGGACGAGAGCTCCGTGGCAGATTTGAAATACTCGCTTCTGATTGGACGAGAGCTCCGCATTGCATCTGCGCATGCGCAGAATGATATTCCTACCGCACACCCAACCCATCAGATGCCCCTTCACCTAGGCTTCACTTTGATACTTCACTCGACCCCATTGCACCATTAGGGGCTCCCCTACATCCCAAAACGTCTATGCGCATGCGCAGAATGGTGACAACGCCCGAGCCGCTAGTGCAGTCAGATGCCCTTTCACGAATGCTTCACATCGATACCTCACTCGATCCCATCGGACCATGAGTAGCTCCCCTAGCTCCAAAACGTCTATTTCCATACCTTTGGGCCACCGCGCATGCGCAGAATGGTGACAACGCACGAGCCGCTAGTGCAGTCAGATGCCCCTTCACGAATGCTTCACATCGATACCTCACTCGACCCCATTGGACCATGAGTAACTCCCCTAGCTCCAAAACGCCTATTTCCATACCCTTGGGCCACCGCGCATGCGCAGAAGGCCGATAGTTCAACCCCACACCCAGCCCATCAGATGCCCCTTCACATAAGCTTCACCTTGATACCTCACTCGACCCCATTGGACCATTAGGGACTCCCCTACATCCCAAAACGGCTATTTTCATACCCTTCGGCCACCGCGCATGCGCAGAAGGCCGATATGTCAACCCCATACCCAGCCCATTAGATGCCCCTTCACATAAGCTTCACTTTGATACCTCACTCGACCCAATCGGACCATTTTATCTAGGGACTACTTTTTCTCCGCGGAAGCTTTTTCCCGCGACCGAATCACCGCCAAAACCGCATCACCGCGGATGAATACATCCTGAATACATCCCCTCCAACAATTGGAACTCTCCTGGATTGGAGGTAGCTTTTGGTCCTTCTGCCGGAACTATACTGCACTTGACCTCTCCTCCCGCCTCGTTTCCGCCCCAAATGACCTCTACATCCGGGTGAAAGGGTCATCCAAAAGCGTTAACGCTACTACTTCCGTGATATCGATAATATATCACGCTTGAAATAACTTTGTAATTCTCTCCATATAAAACTCCAGTACATTTGTTTCATGTATCAGGCCTCAATTACATAGAGAGACGTCATAATGTATTCATACCTATTGGCACAAAGGTTGATTCCGTATTAAGTAATAGAAGGCGATCCGTTGGAGTGTCGCTTATATCCCATGCCCAGTGAAATTGCCGAATGATGAACCGAACACACCTCTATGACCGTGCACGGCATTGTTGACCTTTGTGCTAGTAAACACGAATACCTTTTGACGTCTCCCTATGTAATTGAGGCCCGGTACATGAAACAACTGTACTGAAGTTTTATATGGAGAGAATTACAAAGTTATTTCAAGCGTGATATATTATCGATATCACGGAGAAATGGTAGTCATTTGGTAGAGTTCAGTTTGTTCTACACGCTGCAAAAAAGAAAATTTATGCAAACTTATCTACTGATTTTTGACAAGCTCCAAATTAGTTGACTGATTAAAATGGACAGACTATAGTATGCTTAATGACTCGACTTCTCTGTGTATATTTTACTACGCCTGAACACAGTGTAAGATACACTGTTGCATGATTATTTGCAGCATCATTGTTAAATCTGACATAAGATTCGGATTAAATTCTATCAACCGGGTGCTTTGAATTGCTGGAAATATATGTGACAAATTGGACATTCATAAAGAAACCTTTGTCCGCGGCATGTGAGTATTGCATGGTATATGATGTTTGAGTATTGGTCAGCTCGTTCAGTGGTGAAACATGGACATTTGGACCTGGAAAATTTCAGCATTCGGAAGCAATGAATTTGTGTACATGTTTAGTCGTAGCTCTCGCTTGCTTTGCACGCTCGGCAGATAGCACAGAGCTACATTTCCTTCTTACTCTAGAGCACAGACCCGTAAAACAAGAGTTTTGGGGGGGTGTGGGCGGGCATGTGGATTTATATACAGCATGGGGCTATATATAGAGACCCCATATTTCGACACTTCACCCTAATACCACCGCCCACATCCCCCAAAACTCTTGTTTTGCGGGCCTGTGCTCTAGAGTGATGCTTCGAAAGCAATTTGATAGTATTCAAATGGTACTGGAAAGGGATACGTGAATTCATAATGCATTGGGTACTAGTTCCTTGTCGGTTTAGGCCTACTTCCTGGGAACCGATGGAGCGGCCTTTCTCAGTGGAAGTGACCTCTGGTGGCGAGGTTGGATGACGGTAGTGGTGTCTGGCTTTATAGTCGTTTCACCTGGTTGGCCGCGACCCAGGAATTGAAGGAACTGGGCCAGCCTTGCCATTTGACGAAATGAAATAGTTTGCCACGTCAGCGTTCCGTTTTCAATCTGCTCCACTGTGTAGTAGTCTTGCTTTGTTTTTACGACTGGCTGTAATTCCATCTCGTAAAACGTCCCTAGCAACTGTTCCCCTTGAAGATCTTCCAGTTCATAGACTCGCTGCTGTCGGGGTAGACGCCCTTTAATCAGGAAGTGCTCATCGCTCCAGTTGGGCAAGTAACTTTACTCAAATTGACCTTTGACTTTACTGATCCGTACAGTGTCCCCGACCTTGAACACCTCCTTCGGCGTTCGCTGCGATTGTCTGGGGTACAAGACACCCCGGACTTGGGCTTCATTGCGTTGGATGACGGTAATGGGGGCTCTCTCTATACTCCGGTGATAGGCTCGATTTTAACCTTTCACAAGTTTCGGGAGAACATCGATGTACCGCCTTGTATTCTTATAGGTGAAACATTTATACATGCGGGCTTTGAATGTCCTGTTCAATCTTTCCACAACGGAAGCCTTGGTCTCGTTGTACGCATGGAAGAAAAACACCTTCTGGGCTTTCAGAAACTGTTGGAACTGTTGAGGAATTCCGTGCCTTCGTCGGTTTGCAAATACAAGGGTTTGCGTCCGGTCTTGAAGATGTCCTTGAACGCCGCTATGAGATTCGCCCTCGTTTTCGTCCAGATGGGTACCACCCACGCATACTTCGACAGGATATCGATGCACGTCAAGATATACCGATTCCCATCGTTGTGTTTGGCAAAGGCACTCATATCGACCAAATCCGCTTGCCACTGGGCAACTAGTCCTCCCACGATAACCCGGTTCCGTAGAAAATGGCGACGGACAGATCGATGTAAGGTATAGGTGTCTTGTTTTTTTAACCAATCTCGGACTTGGGCACGTTGTATCCCCTGGGGTTTGGCCGCTCGATAGAGAGCCGACAATGCACTATAGGCCGCCGGACTGTCGGGACTGTAGTATAAGTTATCCAACACCTTCTCCCAGCTCTTCATGGTGACAAATGATGATGGACCCTGGCTCTATCGTTTATTTATAACGGGTATATCTTGGGCCGGAGTTTCTTTCTGATTTTCTTCTTTGGCTTCTGCCAGCACATTGTCCATGGTAAATGACCAGTCCAACTCGTCTGATGACCGCTCTTCCTCCGTAAGCACTTGATCCACATCTGCCACGGCATCTTCCAATGCAGACCATAGAACAGGGTGAAGGCAAAATCCACTGTACCCCCATCTAGCCGAGCCAATTGAGCAAAGAAGGGACCGCGTCGGATGTACACATCGTGACACAAGTGGATGAGGTCGCCGTCCAGTTCACCAGACAACACCCGTTTGAATTTGGTCCAGCCCTCCCGGGACAGACGAATGTGAGCCGGGCACGGTTGTGTAGGGTCTGCATCACATATGTCTCCCACCTCCTCCATGATATCGACCTTATCCGCATGGACGTGCAGGAAGACCTCGGGGGTCAAGCTGAGAAACGCCCGTATTATATACTCCGTCCTGGTCAGTGCGTGAATGGTACAAGATTTGACTGTCTCTTGTATTTATAGGGATCCAAAGTTTATGACGTGAGATCAAAGGATCGGGTGATCATGTCACTGGGCTGACTGAGTCTAGCCGGATAATCAATGGCATCGTCGTCTGCCTCCGCTTCATTGCTAGGTTTGGTAATTTGTTCATTGAGTTCAGCCGCCGCTTCACTCAGGGTACGAGCCCACTCCAACTGAACAGCTGACCGCTCGTTCGGTGTAAACAGCTGGTCCTCAAAAGGCACCACTTTCTCGAAGGCTGTCCACAGATCGGGATCTAGGGTGAAGCCTCGCCTAGGGTCTTGGTAACGGCCCAGGCGTGGGAAGAAGGGTCCACGGTGTACGTAGATGGCATTGTCTATGTGGATGAGGTTTCCGTCGAGCTCACCGCTCAACACCCGTTTAAATATGGTCCAGCCGTCACGGTGTAGCGTAACCGTATTCGATCCGGTCTCAGCGTGCGACCAGCAAACTTCTCCACGGTCTTCAACGATGGTGACTTTATCTTCATAAACGTGTAACCCCACCCGGGGTGTAAGGGGAAGGATGGCGCGTAGGACTGGTGACATGGTTGACCCAATGACGAACGGTGAATGACACACACACTGACTGTCTCTCGTATTTATGGCCAGGTCCCTCGGTGACATGGTTGACGCAATGACGATCGGTGAATGACGCACACTGTGACTGGCCCGCGTATAAATCGGTTGCACATAAGCGCATCTGTGGAGGCTCTGAAGAACCGTTCTTTTTCTGTCGTTGTCATTGCCACAGCGTCAGGGTCAATAGGGCAAAGACCATTACTATGCCAACGAGCCGTCGCTGGTTCCGGCGTGAGTGCTCGTGGTCCATAGTTCGGGCATCAAGGATGGCTGTCATAGTCCAGTAGTGGTGAGTGATAGCACACCTCTCCATCGACTGCACTCTGTCGAGGACCGCTTCTGTGAACTCTTTCATGATCTGGCGTCGCCCCTCGTCGTCGCCATCTGCAAACATGGACCGAACCACTGCTCGGTAATCCGTGAGTGAATTAACCACGGTCGCATGCTGTAAAATGCGAGTCGCATAGGGATGGGTGTCCGTCATGGCTCTGCAACCGTAGGAATGGGGGTGTGAGATCCAGAGGGACGTGTTTTATAGACCATGTCACACATGCGCACCTATACGTAGCTCTACGGTTGTAGTCCGTGATACGTATTATTCTGATTGGTTAGTCCAAAAAGAGAGCAACAACAACAAAGATTACAGGTCAATCATTTTATTATGCGTGAATCGGGCGTGACCTGGGTAGGAAAAATGATAGGAATGCATGTACTGACCTGTCTGTGGGGTTTTCCCCCCAGAATTTTGCTGACGCCCGTGTCTTTCATCCGGGCACTTCACGTCCGCGCCTGCATCCGGGTATGTATGAGGTTCTTGAGGAGGCGACTGCATGTAATGAGCTGTATGTGTTTTTTTCCCCGCTGACGTCCGTGTCTTTCATCCGGGCACTTCACGTCCGCGCCTGCATCCGGGTATGTATGAGGTTCTTGAGGAGGCGACTGCATGTAGTGAGCTGTATGTGTTGTTTTTCGCTGACGTCCCTGTCTTTCATCCGGGCACTTCACGTCCGCGCCTGCATCCGGTTATGTATGTGGTTCTTGACGAGGCGACTGCATGTAGTGAGCTGTATGTGTGTTTTTTTCCCTGACGTCCGTGTCTTCATCCGGGCACTTCACGTCCGCGCCTGCATCCGGGTACTTCTATGTAGGTGTATAAAATGTCCCGGATGTAAAATCCACTGCCCACACACACACACACACACACACACACACACACACACACACACACACGCGCGCGCGCAATGCGGCTCAGTCATACACCAGTACATCTCGGTCCTCGAGTTGGAGGTAGATGAACTAAGTGTGCTAAAAATAGATCACCAGCAAGCGTGCTATAAAAGTGAAGCGGCCTGGCCGTTTCATCTGACACTCTGTCAACCACCAACATGTTGACTTGCACAACTTGCCAAAAGCAGTTTACTCGTCTAGATAATTTATGACGCCACGAGACCTCCACCCACAACGATGCACGGTACACTTGTATAACCTGCGCACGGTCATTCAATCGGGAGGATCATTTACTGCGCCACGAAGGCTCATTCCACGAGGGGACGACGGAACAACGTAACGATTGGGACGACAAACGACCCAGTCAGTTAAGACGGCATCGTTGATTCATACCCCGTCTCTACGGTTTGGGCGACAACTTCCCACTAAAGAGGCTCCCAAGAGGGTCAGCCCCAGTGAAGATGAGCACGGGGAGACGAATGCCACTGGTGATGCGATCACAGAGAGCCCGCCTATACCCACAGTTCACAAGAGCCTAGATATCCAGCCAGTCTCTAGAATTACTGTTGCCAGTCATACGCCTGACGACATCGAACATTTCTGGAAGATCCAGTGGATGTTCCTAGCGATCTGTTACAGGATGCCCATCCAGTGAGTGACATCAATCGGCGCCAATGGCCCATGATACGGCACGTTTTCCACCGTGATCGCCCTATTCCAGATATCTACAACTTCCCACTGACCGACCTCGCCCGTCTACGCAGCTACGTGGAAGCCATCTTCAATGACCAAGCTACGGTCTTCAGATTGAATGTCGCTTTCGGGTACATCTTACGTCACAAAGAGACGGACCAGTTACGGTATTATTATGCCAGTAACAACAGCCATGTGTTTGACCAGCCGTTCACCATCATTAATCGGGCGTCGCTAGAGACGATGCTGGAGAAACTGGACACCGTGGATCCCTTGAGATGGGCACAACGTCAACGCCCCAACACACAATGGGTCGCAGAGAGGGTGACCAATGCTACGTTCTTCGTTACCAAGCTGATCAACCACCCCCATCGACTGAATGCGTCACCCTTGCACTGATGAATAGCATAACATGCCGTATATACTCTCTATGTCTACATGCTGATCGTTGACTTGAGCTCAGTAAACACTTGTACCTAATGCGACGGTGCGTTCAATAATAAAACATGGTGTTTGATATTTCAATTTGTTTTCTGTGAACATACTAAACATACCCAGGGCGGCTCCCCCAGCCTGGGTATGATGTAACATTGGGGATAATAAACTGTATAAACATTGCTGAACTTGTTGTTATTCACGACAACCGCTTTCCGCTATACTTGGATGAAATATATACCCCGATGTGATATAGTGCCCTTGCACACTTCCGAAACTTCCCTTTAACCCGTGCGCGCGCGCGGGCGACCGGATAACCCGCGCGCGCTGCGGCCGGGCCGGACCGGGGAAAACCCGGATGTTGAAAAGGTCCCGGATGTTGAAAAGGTCCCGGATGTTGAAGAGGTCTCGGATGTTCTAGTACATGCATTCCATACGTCTAAGGCCTAAGGAAAAATTAGAACTCTTCTGTGTTCGGAGGTCGAAGGTCATTCTGGAAACCGGAAGTGACGTCACACACTTGCGCGGACTCACCAAACCACGTGACCTGCGCATATAACACGAACGACACACTAGTCAACGCGGATGCTCCCTCACGACTGCTTCACATTGATACCTCACTCGACTCCATCGGACCATTAGTGGCCCACTTCGACCCCAAAACGTCTATTTTCATACCCTTTTCCCACAATTTCCTGCCTGCGCATGCGCAGAATGTCGAAAACGAACGACACACTAGTCTAGGCGGATGCTCCCTCATGAGAGCTTCAAAATAAGACCTCATACGACACCACATGGTCATTACGGGCTCACGTAGACCCCAAAACGTCTATTTCCATATCCTTTTCCCACAATTCCCTGTCTGCGCATGCGCAGGATGTTGAAAACGAACGACGCACTAGTCCAGGTGGATGCTCCCTCACGAATGCTTCACATTGATACCTCACTCGATCCAATCGGTCCGCTATTGGCCCACCTAGACCCCAAAACGTCTATTTCCGTACCCTTTTCCCACAATTCCCTGTCTGCGCATGCGCAGAATGTTGACAACGAACGATACACTAGTCCAGGCGGATGCTCCCTCACGTATGCTTCACATTGATACCTCACTCGACTCAATCGGCCCACTAGTGGCCCACCTAGACACCAAAACGTCTATTTCCATACACTTTCTCTACTGCGCATGCGCAGAATGACGTCATTTCCACGTCACACCCAGCCCTTTGGATAGTCCCTCACGTATGCTTCATATTGATACCTCACTCGACCCAATCGGTCCCTACAGATTGCCGAACATTCTCACGAAAACCCACGTATTTGGGACTTTTCTGTCCGCGGAGGCAGACCGCATCACCGCCAGACCGCATCACCGCGGAGGAATACATATCTTAAGGTCACGCCCGATTCACGTAGACCGGAAGTGACGTCATACACTTGCGCAGAACACTCCTGCGCACACCTCATGACCTCCTCAAGTGACGTCATGCAATTACCTGCGCATGCGCAGTGACGAGCCAGTGCGCTGAAATCACCTTTGTATACTACTTAGGTACTGAGCTGTAACTGAACAGTTCCTGTGTGGTAGTCACAGGTCAGAACTGAACTGAGCAGTACATGTCAGTTAGCAACAGCCTGGTCCCAAGAGGTAACTGAACAGTACTGCACAGTAACAGGTTGGTTACTGTTCAGTTACCATGCAGTACTGTTCAGTCCTGTTCCGTGTGGTACCTTACAGTATCCAATCAGTACTGATCAGTTACTGAGTGGTACTGTGTGGATACTGGTCAGTACTGACTGGTACTGTACTGAGATGTGCCGTTCCGGGCCCTTCCTTGTGGTTACCATTCAGTTACCACACGGTACCAGCATGTGGAAATTTGGCTGTGTATAGTCAGTCAGTGAGTCCATCCGAGACCTTTGAATCTTGATTTTTTTGCATGAAGGTGCATTAGGGGACTGTTACCAGCAAGTTCTGAGCTGACCTACTTTTGATGAAAATTTCTGGTGATTTTTTATGAAAATCACTGGTGATTCTGACTTGGGCCATGCCCATCTTAATATAGGCAGTATTTCAACTTGGGGCGGGGGAATTTCCAAGAGCTCAGTGCGCGTCGGAGTCCTATAATGCCTACCCTACTTCGTAGGTCCTGTGACGTTAGTCACACTGCCATGTCTAAAACGTCATAACGATTACGAGCCGGTTGGTTCGGAAACATTCCGAAGCGCATTCGTGACAATTTGTGCGGTTTGGGCGTCAGCACAGGCCCACAAAACAAGAGAATTGGGGGGGAGGCGTGGTATTAGGGTGAAGTGTCGAAATATGGGGTCTCTATATACAACGCCATGCTTTAGATAAATAAACAGTTATTTATATAAAGCATGGCGATTATTCATTTACTTTAATCTCTTGTTTTGCGGGCCTGTGGGCGTCAGGAAATATGTTGTATATTTCATTCCCTCTGTTTGTTTTGAATTCACATGTTTCGTATTCGTCGTTGTTTTGAACTGAAAGGCGCTCCTATGTGGTTTCCCTCCGGAATATCAAGAATTCTTCACCATATTGTGTCATTAGTTGGCGACCTGATAACTGCGGCAATTGTGTCATTAGTAGTTGCTACACCCCTTCTTTACAAGATAACACGGGCAGTGTCTCAGTACATGTATTTGATTCAATATTGGGTCAGATCATCATCAGGAATAGAAAGATAATGAAATGGTACAGTATATTCCGATGATTCAACAGAAGTGATTATACACTGTCCTCAGTCATGATGAGTCATAATTTGGACTTGTCCTGCCAAAGGCAGGCTACGATACACATTTGATTGAATTTTAAATCAGCCGTGTCCGGGAGTCCAAAGTTTCACCTCACATCATTGGGTTCTGATATTTGATTCCTCCAGTAAGGGGACGAAATACTGATCAGCACAATTTTCTTGTAATTACAAGGGGGTCTGATAACTACGTATGAAATATATTAGGTGACCAATATCATATGCCACAATATTCCTCACAACATGCCGAATGTGTTATACTCCTTCACACAAACGTTATAACTCGGGGTATAATTACTGAAACAAAGCTTCTAGACACTGTCAGCAGAAGTCAATAATGAATAAACACACTTTGTTGAAACATAGCCCCAGAAATTCTAGTGTTATAATAAGAATATGTTAGAAATGGAGATATTTTTTAAAGATGTTTCTTCAGATACTATGTAGATACCAATATAACTGTCGCGATCTAGGAATTTCATGTCAGTCGTTGATAGGAACCCACCAAAATAGCAGGTTAATCAGCGGATGTGTGTCAAGTCACAACTGACAGGTTCATGCAAGGGCTAAGGACTAACACTAAGCATTTATTGGTGAACCTAGCAACGGACAATACAAATGGGAGAAGGAAATGCAAGGAAATCAAAACTTGATTTACCATTGAGCTTTCCCATCAATGGAGATTGTTTCAGGTAACTGAGCATTTAGTATAGCCGCCATGTCTGACTGACGCGCAAAGTTCCTTGATTGAGATAGTTATATTGATAGATGGAAAATATCTTCAAAAAATGCTTCTCATTCTCATTTCCATTTCTATCATAGTCTTTATTGTAGCAGTGATTATATAGAATTTTCATGACTATATTTCAGCAATGTTTCTAGTGTTCATTGTCGTCTCATGACAGAGCAGAAATGCTTTGTTTCTATAATTATCCTTTCCAATTTACACTTATCGTATAAAGAGATATTATATTTGTACTCAGCATGGCATGAGAAATATTTTAGTACATGATACGGTCATCAAATATATTCATTTCATGATTATCACACCACCTTTTGTTTTACAAGAAAACCCTGATGAACAGTGTTTCATCTTCATAAACAGACTTACTTATGGAGTCACAGTCACGAACGTAACGCTTCTGATTTAAAAAAATAAAATTTTAAAAATAAAAAAAAACTCTGCTATTCTGTGTTGTCAACAGTTTTAGAATCAATCTGCGTATCTTGCCGTTTTGTCTCTCTATGATACATAGATGACTGCCAATGATTTAACCTTATCTAATTAACTTGGGTATACACATTTATGGACGGGATCTCCACTAATGTGCGTTTTTGTCATGTTTCGTGTCAATGTACGTATCTGTGTACTGCAGCCGTCTTCTCGCATTCATTCTCTGTAGTATGTTTTAGTTTAACAACTGTTAACTAAACCAAGTGTAACAAAACTTACGAATTCAGATACAGAATCTGTATTTGGAAGGTGATTGATCGAATTTTCAATGACTCAGAATTTTACACGCATAACAAATGTAGGCTAGCTACATGTGTATGTTACTAGACTAATTTATTTCATTCTACAACTATATAGTATTTCCAGGTTAAACAAGGCTTGAACGATAACTAATCACAGGAAGGTAGATTTTTCTTGGTATTTTGCTACCACGTGGCGCCACCTGTAAGTACAAGTGAGCGAAAGGCAATCAAACGCAACATCTCCATGCATATTACATTTGAGGAGATTCCGATGAGCAGTTATTTGGTTAATTGCCGAAAACAAATTTTGATTTTAACACCAGGTGGCGCCACCTGTTGGCGGAAGTGAGCGAATCGCAATGTCAAGCGACATCATATGTCATGGTATTACCCGGAAACAAATTTGGGATTTTGCCACCAGGTAGCGCCACCTGTAAGTGCAAGTGAGTGAAAGGCAATGGTACATGCATGCTAAATTAGAGAAGAATCCGATGAGCATGCAGTTCTCAAGTTATTGGCCGAAAACAAATTTCAGATTGTCACCAGGTGGCGTCACCTGTAAGCAGAAGTGGATGAAACGCAATCCCAAGCAAAATCTCATGGCAAGGTACAATGTATGCATGCCTAATTTGAGAAGAATTCGATCAGCAGTTCTCAAGTTATTGCCCGGAAACCAAATTTAGAAGTTGTCACCAGGTGGCGCCACCTCAAAGCGTTTCAAAGTTATCGCTTGCAGCACAAAAGAATGTGGAGAACCCTAGTGGCGCCACCTACAGGTAGATCTTTCTGAAACGCAATATCAACCCACTCTGTCACAAGGAATGTATATGCCAAATATCGAAGAAATTCGACAAAGCATTTGAAAGTTTCCGCTTGTGAAGAATTTAAATGGACAACCAAGGATATTCACGGACATGCACAGAAGACTGGAACAAGACCCAGTGGCGCCACCTTCAGATGGATATTGCTGAAACGCAATACCAACCCACGTCTGGTCACAAGGAATGTAAATGCCAAATTTCAGAGGAATCCGACAAAGCATTCGGAAGTTATCCTGACATGCATGAACTGGAACGGACACGAAAAAGCGAAACTCAGTGGCCCCAACTTCAGGCAGATGTTGCTGAAATGCAGTAGCAACCGGCGTCTTGTCAAAAGGAATGCGTATGCCGAAATTCGGGAGAATCCAAGAAAGCGTTTGGAAGTTATCGCTTGCAAAGAATTTGAACCGACATCCACGGACATCCACGGACACAAAGAAGCAAGACCCATTTTGACCTTGTGGCGCCACCTTCAGGCAGATGTTGCTGAAATGAATTACCAACTGGCGTCTTGTCGCAAGGAATGCATATGCCGAATTTCGGAAGAATCCAACAAAGCGTTTGGAAGTTATTGCCTGTGGAAAAGTCAAACAGACATCCATGGACATACACGGACACAAAGAACCAAGAACCATTTTAAAGTCCCCGGCCGGGTTGCCGTGGTGGACAAAAATGGCCAATGTTTTCATTTGGACTAAAACACTGGTTCGAGAGTGACGGTGAGAAATGTTAATATCGACCGTCATTGTCGACAATGACCGATGGGTTTCGGAAATATAAAACACTGATTCCATAGAGATTGGGCAAGACATTTCTTCTCTAAATTTATTGTCGACCGTTATTGTCGACAGCAACCAACACATCCACCGGACTTATAGGCATTGTTTCAAGAGTTTAGGAGCAATAAATTCATTATTGTTTACACAGCCATCTCACTGGGGCATAGTAATACCACTGTCACCAGTCATATCTCTATTGAACAAAACGAACTGTCTCAAGCATACATGTGTCACTATACAGATACTGCTCTGGACCATGTTCATAGATATATCACGCTTATATAATACGGTCTCAATCCTGAATATTTCACTATACAGGCATTGTTCTGGACCATGTGCACTGACATCTCTTTCTTGAACAAAAAGAAAAACGTGAATGTGTCACTGAACAGTATCAGCCAAGAATGCGCCACTTTACAGGTGTTGTTCATCGACATACCTCTCCTAACCAAGACAAACGGTATCAACCCTGAATGTGTCACTTCACATGCGTTGTTCTGGAACATGGACATCGAAAAATATCTCACTTAAGGCCTGGTACACACGACCAAATTTTCTTTGACGAGTGAGACTAGTTATGGAAGTCTGTAGTAGCCATTACCTTTCTTACAAGCTTGTATTGTAGACAATGACCTTACCGTAGAGAATGGCCGTTACAGTCTTCCACAAATTTGGACTCACTCGTCAAGGAAAACAGGGTCCCGTGTACCAGGCCTAACCAAGTCGAACGGTTTTCAACCCCAGGACCGTAGCCAGGATTTACTGAGGGGTGGTTCGCCTTCACTCCAAAATGGCACATCAGGGGGTTCGCTGTATGGGAAAAGGGGCAAATAGGGGGTTCGCTTCAGTGTTTGAAAAGGGCATTGATATGAGAAAAATATATCAAATGTCCGAAAGGGGGGTTCGCCGGTACCCAGAAAACTCCCCTTGGCTACGGGCCTGAACCCTGAATGTGTCACTATACAGGCGTTGTTCTGGACCTGGTACATCGACATATCGCTCTTAACCAAGACGAACAGTACCAACCACGAATGTGTCCTTATACAGGCGTTGTTCTGGGCCTTGTGCATCGACATGTCTCTCTTAACCAAGGTGAACGGTATCAACCCTGAATGTGTCACTATACAGGCGTTGTTCTGGACCTGGTACATCGACATATCGCTCTTAACCAAGACGAACAGTACCAACCACGAATGTGTTCTTATACAGGCGTTGTTCTGGGCCTTGTGCATCGACATGTCTCTCTTAACCAAGGTGAACGGTATCAACCCTGAATGTGTCACTATACAGGCGTTGTTCTGGACCTGGTACATCTATACATCGCTCTTAACCAAGACGTACGGCATCAACCCTGAGTGTGTTGTATGAAAATACATCATCTGCACTAAATACAGTTCGTCAGTCCTAATACTGTTATAGACCCAGCAAGCCATGCGTTCTAGATGAAAAGTAAAGAATATATGACGAACTCCACTGTTTGTTTGTAGCAAACTTTTCAGATGTTTCAGGTTTTATTTATCAGATCTGACCAATTTGAGTTAAAAAACGCTACGGATGGGGTTGGTATCATGGCCGCTCGCCGTTATGACCGTTTATTTCCTTGCACGTACAACATTCAAGGAATTGGACAAATTTGTACTGGTTGGAAGAGATCTACCGATAATTTCTTAACAAAAATTCGGATGAATGATTTTCATAGTTCCCCCGAAAAATCTATGTCGCAAAAAGGCCAAAATTTCATTTGTGGCGCAGGCGCGACCAAACTTTGTACACGAGAAGCACACAAAAGCTTTTCACTTCAAAATATTATCTATTTTTTTAAGTCTTAAAAAAACGTCGACGAAATGGCCATGATCCCAAGCTAACCCGTAACTAACCATGTGCAGTCGGGAATATTTGTGTACAGGTGAGATGAATCAAGTTTGTGTAAAGTTTTGTGATAATTCGGTTTGACTTCCATCGGCTTCTCCAGGGGACATTGCTTCTCAGGATTCAGCCGAGTGCTTGACAAGTCCCTGAAAGTGTTAAAGAGAATACAACAGTGTTAATGAAGGAGTAGCATAATTTCCGTGAAATAATTATATTCACGTGTTTCAAGAAAGAAAACTTCTTGGTCGATACGCCGAGTGATGTTTCCACTACCACCACTTGCTAGTTGTATAGCGTGAACTGGAGCGAATAGGGTCGATTTATGTGGTTGTAACATTGCAGTCATTCTACTGTATGGCCATGCGCCGATTTTCGGGTGGCATTTATGTCTTCTCATGGTGTCTGTACATTGTTGTTATCAAGACTAATTCCTGCGAAGTAGACTACCATTCGCAAATTGTCCGGTAATGAGCGAGTGAGTGAATGAGTGAGTCAGTCAGTCCGTCCATCCGAATCCTTTCGTCGGCAATATAAAGAGAACCATTGAGATTAGAACCTTGATTTTTGGCATGAACGTGCATTAGGGAGATTTTACCAGCAAGTTCTGAGCTGACCTACTTTTGGTGAAAATTTCTGGCGATTTTTTATTTTTTATAAAAATCTCTTGTGATTCTGACTTGGGCTGGGCCCATCTTAATATAGGCAGAATTTGAACAAGTTCAATAGTTCAGAGTCCTAATGCCTACCCTACTTCGTAGGTCCCCACACTGCCATGTTTCGATAGTGAACACATATTTTTGTTTAAGTGGCTGTTCCCAATCACCTCAATGTTGGAGTGGATAGCAACAGTAACCGTTTGTTTATTTTATACCTATTATACCCATGAATGAGGTGGATAGGGATCATGGCTTAGTTTTGAAAAATAGCACAATAATTCGGGGTCATTTTAAACCATATAAAGTGTTTGAAGTTTAATTATTTTTCAAAATTGAGAATATTAAGTAAGTTGGTCATTTTATCGAGAGACCAAAGAATCAATGGATTTTAGGCTTTTGAGTTTTAAACTGGTTTACAAGTTTACAAATCAACTGCTATGAAATACAGAACTGACAAACAACAAGGAAATCATTGAAAAAAAGTCCAATATTTTATTGCAGTTAGTCCCTATTGTCCTCGGACTATAAATCTACTTTTTGAAAAAAATTCAGCTAGCCCAACTGAATTCTCTTTGGTCCTGTTTTATAGCCAGATCATTTACTTCAGAGTCAAAGTTTGAACATCATCATCTTTTTGAAGTGTTGGAGAAGATCATAATTTTCTCAATCCAGGATACCCTATTTGTTGTTTCACATCTGCAAAACTATTTGTTAAACAATAGATGATTGCTCTTTCAAGTAAAGAGAAAAGAAAATACACGGTGTTTAGCAATTTTTGTGAATCCAGTTTTGAATACCTTTTTTATTTTTGTCCCTATTCACGTCTATATCCCTGTTCACCCCCAATATAAGGTATACTGCAATTTGACGTGCAATCTGTCGAAATGTTTCCTTCTATACAGTGTCTCTGAAAACAGTGTAGGTCACTCGGTGTTAAGTGAAACAATATGACAACGGCGGTAATCATCTTGGAAAAACCGTCCGTAAACAACTGGTATCTCAAAATATGTTTTCATCTCTTTGTTTTATCAAGTAAATGGTTAGTTCGTTATAAATTATAAATTAGACAAGAAAACTTCAGGAAACTGTTAGGAATCCTGGACCCTTCAGTTTACAGATAAAGAGTTTATCAAACTCCAATAGGGAAGTCAAATGACCTGGCTCGCTTAGAGCGATTTTGTCCCCCATGATGTGCAGTTTGAAGTGCCAAATGAAATATCGCGTAACAAAGAAATTTTTCAGACAGCTTAAAGTATATTATCTTGCCGTATGGTCTGAGTATTTCCAGGCACTGGGTCTAAGGGGTTTTCAAGAACAGAATCTTGAAATGGTGTATTTGTGCAAAGGCGTAGTCAGTTTCGAGATGAAAACAGCACATTTTGCTCTCTGTAAAGTATGAAACTAGTCCAGAACCCCGTATTATTGGTCATGTCAATAGTTCCCAGGAACGGTTTTCATCTTAGAACATATTTAACCTATAATGATTTATTTTAGTATTCTTCTTTTAGTATATTTAAGCTGATAGCTTTAATCCATTTTCCTAGCCATACTATAACAGATTTAAATTAATGATGCGATTAGGAAACTTCTTATTAGGTATTCTTAAATTCGCCGTTAAATGTCTAATTTAACCTAAATTATAGCTGTATGTCTATGTTTATTGGTTTTATTTGTTTATGTTTTATAGGTAGGTAGGTTTTATTTACTTAAGCAAATACATGATTCTCGTAACAACTTCAGTGGGTAAGGTAACAATGCATATAAACTTCTAACAAATATTAACATACCGGTGCTGACTTTCGATTTAGCAGCTTCATAGATCATACTGAACATCATAATATAATATTCACACTGAACTAAAAATAGAATAATCTAGTTATATGTAGTGATCAGAATGAAAGTGCGAGAATGGTTTATGTTTTGTTGGCAACCAAGAAATGCATCGTGAATATAATGGGCTATTTTTCTGATGATCTTTTCAGAAGAACTAGTTAGTTTCACTAATTTATAAACACTAGGTTTTGACCAATAATATCGGGGAATATACTTTCTTCGCAATTCAAGGTAACATGGACACATCAGAACGAAATGGTACTCATCCTCTATAACATTTTGATCACAATATTCACACAATCTGTCTATCCTGTCTAATCTATTACTGCCATGTCGGTCAGTTTTCACCGTTAATACATGAGATGAAGTTCGTAATCTAGACAAAGCTGCCCTATGCTTACAATTATAGACGTCGTCTAAATAAGTTTCAAAAGAAATTGAGGTTTTAAAGTGCTTGTACAAAAACAATTTTGGTGATTCTAAACCGGTAATCCACTTCTGTAAATAACAATCTTTTACTCTTTGACGAAATATCTTCAAAAACACTTTCGAATTTACACTCTCCGGAAAAATCCACACCTCGCCAAAGCCATATTCCGTATGGTCTTCAACAATAAACTCCAATTAGGGATTCCCTTATTTGTCAAACCTAAAAGAATACTGTAGACATTTCTAATCAGAATATTTTTGCCCTTTATTATCCTTAACCAATATTTCACAATAATAACCAATCAAAAATCTTTCTGCCTAACTCCCCATACACCGCCACATTCGCAGTAGATTTATTCACATTTAATATTTGTTTACAAAATTTGGTGTGCACACGTTCTATTAATTGCCCTGTGTGGAACTCCCATACTTCTACTTTATACCATTTGTTTATAATGTTCGCATTTTCATTTATCTAATTTATCTTTACCTGTTTTTTTTTTATATCTTTGTATATTGTATTTTACAAGATCTGTAATTGGATCCTGTGCCTGTTGGCCTTTTCTTGAATAAATAGATACAATTGAATATAAATTTTGTTCTGGGCTGGATTTATATCTTTGCCGAGAGAAAAATGCGCTGTTTTCATATCGAAACAAACGATTTTGTACAAATACACTAATTCAAGACGCTATTCAGACCTGGGGCGGGGAAAATACTCTGACCATAGGACAAGATACTTCACTTTAAGCTAACTGAAAAAATTCTTTCGTAAGCACTATTTCATTTTGGCAATCAAAACCACACCTCATGGACACCAAAACCTCATCAAACCGCGCCAGGTCCATTTCCTCAAGATCGTTCTGAAATTTATCAAAGTATGACGCGCGGTTCAGCCCGGCGCAAACGAGCGCATGAAATCGCAAGCAACAGGATATCTGAACGCGTGCGACTGAATATCTCGAAAATCGTCCCGTGCGCGGGGAAGTGGAAACAGGAGATCTTGTCGCAAGTAACAGGATCCAAAGTTTCAGCGTGTTTAATATTTCGGCGACAGAATCTTCGGGTATATTTGCGCCGGCGACAAAAGTTGCTCGTGTTCGGTGAACGGGAGACTTTGTATCCTGTTGCTGCAAACTTCAGCCAATCAAAAGCGAGGTGGATATCATGTGATGATAGCTCATGCAGAGTTGCAACACTGTCGCCTCGTGTGCGGGCAAAGCAGAAGAAGGATCCAAAATCGCTGGCATCCAAATGTCATGCAGAGTTGCAACACTGTCGCCTCGTGTGTGTGCAAAACAGAACAAGGATCCAAAATCGCCGGCGTCCAGATATTTTGTTGCTTGCAATTCCATGCGCCCGTGTGCGCCGGGCTTTCTGCTTTGGCCAATGTCTTTTGAAGTGTCATTGCTTCAAAAGTTTGAATATATTGAAACAAAGAAGTCATTGCAGGCTGAATCCTCATACCTCTGCTATTCTAACTGATATTCATGCAAAAGTTAACAATACTTGGATAAAAATATGTTCAAAGACAACTCGCTTTTGGTAAGATTTACAGCGATGTAAATCAAGTCTCATAATTATCTATTTGAAGTAATTTCCAATTTTGTCTGCAAAAACTCACTGATCATATCAGTCTACAGTATTTCATGTCCCCATTATCAACCAGGAATAGCTGTTGGTCAAAACTGGATACTTTGACAATAGCGACAAATATGATATCATTGGTGGTCTTAAAATGGCAATTAAAATAAATTGTGAGGAATTCAGTTGACAAAAGTAAGATATTGTGTACCAAAACTTGACAAAATTCACAAACTTTTTTAAACATGCGTTTTATTAAAAAATCTATTAATTTTACATAACACTACATCAAATCAGCCTAAATTATATATATGTGGAGTTTTAGTTCACTATGATTTGTTAATTTCGAGATGTTCAAATTTTCTTCCAGCAGATACGTGACAACAACAGCAACATGTCAGGTCAGTAATTAGCCCCATATAATCTCTTGGCAACATCGTCATTTTGCGGCATGCAGTTCCGCACAAAAGGTACCATTTCTTTTTATGTAAACGTCTGCAAAACTAATCTAACGCTTTCAATGTCATCGTAATGTCACCGCTGCATTATATCGAAAAGGTTAAAATGTCATATTTAAAATCTGAACTAAAATGTAAACAAAAAAGTCAGGAACAAAAGAAAGCCGAATATCAAACTTCCGTCGACGCTGTTTTACATCATTATAAAAATGGATATTTTTTGCTGAAAGAAAAACAGCTTTTGTACAAATATGAAAAAATAATTTATTTACTTTCACAAACCCATTGTTAAAAGAGTTTATGAATGCCACGTATCTTTCCAAGGGCATCGAGCTATGGAAATGCGCTAAATGACCACTAGAATTCTTAAAAATCTGAAAACGATTAAACGGGAGAGAAGTGAAAATGAGAATAATAGCATACCTGTTTCACCGTACGGTACTTCATTAAATCCAGAACCTTCACACACATACCCGCTGTCACATGGGCATATGTTCAGCGGAAGTCCATTAACATCGGTCCGGGGAGTCACGTAACATGCTGAAAAATTGCAGAAATTATCATCGACTAAACAGAATGTATTTGACGATGGTAGGGCTATCTGAAGTCTGCATATGTTCAAATGAACACCATGCCTCATTACACTCTGTCCACACGGCTCATAAAGTCCCAAGTTGGACCCAATTATACACACATTTCCAAATTTAGCGCCAAAGATATGGCACGATCATACTTTGCTCTCATTGTGTGTTAATTGTTACGGTTCTCACAACAGCGTTAACTTTCAATATTAGCATATTACTTTTAGAATGACAAAGAATTTCGAATGTTCATTCCATCCCAATAAATAATTTGTTCGGCAGTATTCTGCTCCATGCATTACAGTGGACTTCTTGGAAATGCACATCGCGAACGGTCGCACTGATAGCTAACCTTGGAAAGTACCTTTGCTTCACGAGATTGTGGGTAGTAAAACACAACAACCATCCGGACAGAAAAGCGTTGTATTATAGATTCCATTTCATTGTCAGACATCCTCGTCATGTGAAAAAATTGCATTCTATAACGCTTACACCTATTACACATTGATAACCGTGCAATTATTACACGATTTAGCACGGTTAAGAACTTTGTGACGTATGAAATCTACACCCGTGATCTTGACACGCACAGGTGTTCGCTCGGGAGAATCCATTTCACAGGGCGGGTGATAAATGGCAGGACAAAGTCTCGTCTGCCTGCATGTACAATCGAATAAACAAATAGAATGGATACCCTGTAAGTAGGAACTTTATTTTATTTTAAAGGCAGAAAATGTATAATCGCAGATATTTACAAACCAATTGGGACATACGAGTGTACACAAGAAACAGATCAACAGGAGAAACAAGACGTACTTTCAGATATGAATTATCTAGAGAAGCGGAGATCGAAAAGTTCATGAGAGACGCAGATGATGAATATCTTCTTGCTGTTTTAAATGAGACACAACACGAGTGTGACCAGCTGAAAAAAGGTAGATTTTTCTCCGCTGACGATGAGACATTAAGAGATCTGGCAAACGAAATAGGAAATACGGATATTTAAATGTATCACATTCGTTCTATATTATAATCAAGTCTTATAAATAAATACATCTAAAGATTACCCGTTACACCAATCATTGCTTGAGATCAACAACTGCCACGGTTCTGCTTCAGGCGGGTGTGTCTATCATTGATGTGATGTCGGTTACAGGCCACAGAAATTACAAACGACATCAAATGTTTGTAATTTCACAACTGTTCTTGGCGGATTTTTTCCCCCAAAATGCCAATGTTTCCAATAGCACCGTGAGCATAAATTTCCTTCCTAGTTAAATAAATACTGCCAACAGTTTTCATTGTTTGGGAAAAAGCTGTAAAGTAATATTTATTAAAGACGTAAGTTTCTGTCTCAAGTTTAACTGTTGCTTCCATCGTGATTGATTAATAATGCCACACAAATAGGCTTGTTGCATTTATGTTTCACTGCTCCTCCTTCTGAGAGACCACATAAACTCGTCCAATGATATTGACACCCTGCCAACTGAGGCGGACGGCAAATTTCAACAAAGGGAAGAAAGGTTGTGAACGTTTACCATATTTTTCAATCTTTCATTGTAATCTTTGTTGATAATCGATTTGAGTAGTGCAATAGAATAGAAATAATGTTTTCATAAGCGTGCTAAATCGTTAATTTACGCACGGTTAGTGTGGGAAAGTTTATAAATTTTAGGGCGCGGGCTTCGCCCTTGCCCTAAAATATGAACTTTCCCACACTAACCGTGCGTAAATTAACGATTTAGCACGCTTATGAACACATTATTTCCTAAATGAACGACTGTTAGATCGGCCCGCCTGCAATCACCGATAACGTTAACTGCTTTCGTTTCTAAAATCAATTAAATTCAATGTCTGCTTATATGCACTGCATCTCGGCTCATCCTTGACGTGAAAATGTGTAAAATAGAGGAGATTTCGTGTATATTGACCATATTATAATGAGGAGGATAGCTCATTCCATGTTAAATATACCAAGAGCATATATAATATATTTTATCAATTGGAAGGAGACGTAATATTGGAAAGTTGAAGTCATTCCATGAAATTTAGTAAATACGATTCAATTTCATAGTATAGTTAGGCCATGGAACAGTGGTTTCAGCAAGATGGTATAAAATGTGTAGCGATAAATTGTTTCTATATACTCGAGATGGAAAACATATTGGTTGCAATTGTTTTAAACTGTAAAGGTTTATCCTTATTGCCATTTTCCATGATCTATTGAGATCGCTATACTAATTGGTTAGTAAACGACGAAAAATTACGATATCAGTGGTGATTTTGGTTTGAAAAGACGAACAACCGATTTATTGGTCTACGGTACTGCATGTAACACAAAACTTTCGCAACATTACGGTTCGTAGTTGAACGTGGGCTTTCAAGGTTAGCCGTTGACTTAGACATATCGTCGAATGTTCATTTCAAGGTAGCAAAGACTTTGTCCAGCATTGCTCCGTTCCCGTTCCACTCTGCAATGTATTTCAACAGACAAAAGAATGCAATAAAACGCAACAATTAACAGCACTAAACTTCGAGTAAATTTGTTTTTGAGCCATCTGATTGTGACTCGACACGCAACGATCATACCATCATACACTGTGTCTTTGAAAAGATAAATTTGACGTCGCACTACATGCCGAACTGGCTGACTTAAGTGTCCTCCATGGACGAATGCAGTGGAAATGATCATGACGTGGATGGGACTCAACATTCGACAACAAAAGACAACGGCCTCTGTTGAGAGACCTCTCTCGATTGAGAATCGTAGTAATGGACAAGAGCAGTATAACTGCCGAACAAATTTGTTATTGCGATGGAATGAACATTCGAAATCCTTTGTCATTCCAAAAGTAATATGTTAATGTTGAAAGTTGTAACAACAGTAATACCGCATTTGAGAAACTTTGAGCGAGGGCGATAAATGTTTTGACCGTACGCAGGTTTTTCTTCTCTGGTGTTTCTACTCAGGAAAAGGTAGTTCACAACGGCAAAACAATAATATCTTTGGCAAATGCATGTGGCTTAATTTAAATCTTTTCAGATAAATTTACAATGTAACAGATAACTCGGTGGAAGGTAATTACAGAGTGAGTAACATAATATCCACCTTTCAAGCACTATATAAATAGATACATGTAAAAAAAAAAAGAAGTTTGCTGGCGTGAAGAAGTAATATAAGAAAAAGAACGAAAAAACCTTCAACTTTCTACATCATTATATTCCGACCGCAGTTTTGAACGTAATGTTCTTCTCAAGGAATACTGTTTACAAATGACAGACTGGTATATATACAAATACAGGGCACAACGGTCGCTAGACGACGCGCCTGGCTTAAACAAGCAGCGACTTGATATTACGGTTTTTACAACAGCACAGCGTGAACTTTCAACATTAGCATATTACTTTTAGAATAAGAAAGGATTTCGAATGTTCATTCCATCGCAATAAAGAATTTGTTCGGCATTGTGCTGCTCTTGTCCATTACAGTGGTGAAATGCACACAGCATAACTGATAGCTAACCTTGGAAAGTACCTTTGCTTCACGAGATTGTGGGTAGTAAAACACAACCACCTTGCAATTAAATGCGTCCCTTTATGGGAGTGTGAGTCTGCATGTTACACGAAACGTGGAGACAGACCGTGTTTATCGTATGGAGACTACAGTTGGTGTGGTATTATATAGCGATCCGGACAGAAAAGCGTTGTATTTTAGAATCCATTTCCTTGCCTGGCCTCCTCGTCAAGCGAAAAATTGCAATGAACATCTGTTCGATCAGCACTTGTTGATTAGAATCACCAAGTTAACTGCTTTCGTTTCTAAAATCATTTAAATTTAAATGTCTGGTTATATGCACTGCCTCTCAGCTCATTCCATATTGAATATACCAAGGGCAGATATAATATATTTTATCAATTGGAAGGAGAAGTAATATTGGAAAGTTGAACTCATTCCATGACATTTAGTAAACACAATTCAATTTCATAGTATAGTTTGGCCAACGTGCATTGGTTTCAGCAAGTCGATATATGCCTTGTAGTGCATGACAATGATAAATTGTTTCTATTCTCGGGATAAAAAAAAATATTGGTCGCAACTGTAAAGAATTATCCTTTTTGCAATTCTTCATGATCACTACTGT
>JAVTVY010009792.1:0-43426 GCA_036873755.1 Hanleya hanleyi | reverse complement strand
AGGTAGTTGGCTGATAGGTAGCTGGGTGATAGGTAGCTGGGTGATAGGTAGTTGGGTGATAGGTAGCTGGTGATAGGTAGCTGGGTGATAGGTAGCTGGGTGATAGGTAGTTGGGTGATAGGTAGCTGGTGATAGGTAGTTGGGTGATAGGTAGCTGGGTGATAGGTAGTTGGGTGATAGGTAGTTGGGTGATAGGTAGCTGGTGATAGGTAGCTGGGTGATAGGTAGTTGGGTGATAGGTAGCTGGGTGATAGGTAGTTGGGTGATAGGTAGCTGGGTGATAGGTAGTTGGGTGATAGGTAGCTGGGTGATAGGTAGCTGGTGATAGGTAGTTGGGTGATAGGTAGTTGGGTGATAGGTAGCTGGGTGATAGGTAGTTGGGTGATAGGTAGTTGGGTGATAGGTAGCTGGGTGATAGGTAGTTGGGTGATAGGTAGTTGGGTGATAGGTAGTTGGGTGATAGGTAGCTGGGTGATAGGTAGTTGGGTGATAGGTAGTTGGGTGATAGTAGTTGGGGTGATGGTAGCTGGGTGATAGGTAGTTGGGTGATAGGTAGCTGGGTGATAGGTAGTTGGTGATGGTAGTTACTTGGGTGATAGGTAGTTGGGTGATAGTGGTTGGGTGATAGGTAGCTGGTGATAGGTAGTTGGGTGATAGGTAGCGGGGTGATAGGTAGCTGGGTGATAGGTAGCGGGGTGATAGGTAGCTGGGTGATAGGTAGCTGGTGATAGGTAGTTGGGTGATAGGTAGCTGGGTGGTAGGTAGCTGGGTGATAGGTAGTTGGGTGATAGGTAGTTGGGTGATAGTTGGATGATAGGTAGTTGGGTGATAGGTAGCTGGTGATAGGTAGTTGGGTGATAGGTAGCGGGGTGATAGGTAGCTGGGTGATAGGTAGCGGGGTGATAGGTAGCTGGGTGATAGGTAGCTGGGTGATAGGTAGTTGGGTGATAGGTAGCTGGGTGATAGGTAGCTGGGTGATAGGTAGTTGGGTGATAGTTGGATGATAGGTAGTTGGGTGATAGGTAGCTGGTGATAGGTAGCTGGGTGATAGGTAGCTGGGTGATAGGTAGTTGGGTGATAGGTAGTTGGGTGATAGGTAGCTGGGTGATAGGTAGCTGGGTGATAGGTAGTTGGGTGATAGGTAGTTGGGTGATAGATAGTGTAGGTAGTTGGGTGATAGGTAGCTGGGTGATAGGTAGTTGGGAGATAGGTAGTTGGGTGATAGGTAGCTGGGTGATAGGTAGTTGGGTGATAGATAGTGTAGGTAGTTGGGTGATAGGTAGCTGGGTGATAGGTAGTCGGGTGATAGGTAGTCGGGTGATAGGTAGCTGGGTGATAGGTAACTGGGTGATAGGTAGTTGGGTGATAGGTAGTCGGGTGATAGGGTAGTCGGGTGATAGGTAATAGGTAGTTGGGTGATAGGTAGTTGGGTGATAGGTAGCTGGGTGATAGGTAGTTGGGTGATAGGTAGTTGGGTGTAGTTGTTGAATTACACTGTTGCCTGATCCCGTCTTAATCCAGCGCGATATTCAGATAGTATCTAAACAGTATCTGTTTCGTCGTGTCAGGATATGCTCTTGTTGGTCAAACACAACTGTTATATAATGTCAGCGACATAAAAAGGCTGACAAATTCCCTTTTCTGTGCTTGAACAAACAAGGTATCATATAGTAAGATGCCATATTGCCGGAGATCAATGTTGAGAGTGAGGGCATACTGCCTGTAGATTTAGCATACTATTATGTCTGATTTCTACTATGGTTTAATACCTTCGTCCACATTCTCCGTGTTAACACATGTTAACGCCATCATCTATAAATGACTGTTATACGTCCATTTTAACAGGACCATTTTCTTCCGGCACTGTTGACACCAAATAGCAAGCATCATATCGACATTCGATATTCAACCGTCGCACATAATGACTTTCCTCGTCAATTCTTGAAAGTCCTATTTCGTATCACGGTTAGCATCAATTTCAAATGTGTCTGAAATAAAAATAATAGAAAAAACGGACGATTTCTTTGATGTCAACAGGACGTAATGACGGTCATAAAAGTTATCAGTAGTTTTGATGATCATTGGACGAACAACATGATGCATGATGTATGAAGCATGACGCATGACGCGTGACAGTACCGAAGAGTAATCTAGATTTAAATGAATATTGTTTTCAAAAATAAAGTTGGCTAGATTCAAGAGGACCCCACTTGCAGCCTGAAATTTCAATAATAATTAAGCTGTTAAATATAAAATTGACATATTAACTTTAATAAGCTGGATAGACCAAGGTGATTACTGACTATGCAAAGACGGCGCTTTCCAGATCACTTTGATAGCAATTGCAACGTTGTCGTGGAAACCGACCAGTTTAATAATGTTAGTCGTATTTGTTGTTATAGCTCCAAGACTGGACCTCCCTGTCCATTGCCAGAGAGTAGTACCAGTATTTCGTACACCACTCTTTCTACAAGTTTAGGTAGCAATACCTCAGTTCGTGAACGGCCAGACCTGTGCTTGATCGAAACCAGTGTAGGTTCAATGGTTACCTTTTGTAGTAGGAAATTGAAGTAATTTCCTGTGAGTGTGAGACGATGAATCTTAGAGACGCCTTGATGATAACGGAACAGCGAGTTTAACCGTTTTCGTCACCTTGTATTGATTGGTTACTAATTGACCCTATTTAATTAGCAAATGCAAGTGTCAAATCCGACATTCAATAATCAGTGGTCGGCCATAAAAATAATTTCCACGCCGATACAGGTCTGAAAGGCCTCATTCACTTGAATTCGTACCAGGATTTTATAAGTGATACCACAATTAGCTATTTGGTCCTCATCGGCACGCATCTCTCATCATACATTAGACAGGTATGTCTCACGCTGCTCCAGCATCTATACATAGCTCAACCGTTGGTTTGACCCGGCTGAATATTTGGCTTCAATTTTAAGCGAGCAACATAAAAATCGCCCAACACACAGCAAAGTATCATTTTGATACAAGCTATCTTTAGCAATCTCTAAGAATGATCAACCGGTAGCATACGACACAGTTGTGATGCGATCAGTGTAAAATGGGGCAACTGCCGTTGAAATAAGCTAGTAGACAAAGGTCTGAGCTCAATGATCTCGACGTGTTCTTATGACCAATGTTAGCAATCATACTCTGGGTGGGACGGAATTGCAAACCGATCCTTTCCACAAGTCTTTCGGGGGGAAGTCTTCTTCGAGAACGACAGAATACTAGGGTGTCGATGCACATTTCACCTGCAACGACCTAGAAATGTTAGCCTGTTAAGAATGTGCCCACAGAATTCCAGCCTCAATCATAGAGCACGTTCAGCATCAAAAATACAAGCAGGCATAACATAAAAGCCATTTGTAAGCCATCTGTTGCGACACTGACCATTTATTTCAGTCTGCCGTTCGAAGAAATCTTAAGTCTACCAGATTTAGGCAAACTAATTGTGTGGCAGTCGAAACGTCAACCACATGAGATCAGAATATATAACGCTATAGCGTTGCCGTATGCTTAGTTGCCATGGTGTTACAATCGCCTGGTTGCGTATCAACAATATGCGCATCTTGACCCACAATTTGTATTATAACTGAAGGCGAATTCCACCGAGTGAGCAAAACGTTGCTTCGGGTTCGATACGAATACAGTCGGATTGAGGCAATCGTTCTGGCGGAATAAGAAAATGAGAGTGAAATTCTGGTGGGATTGTGAAATCAGATCAATACATTTTCCGGTGACCAGGGCTGCTATGAATGTATGTCTGGGTACCATTGTATAGGTCTCATCCTTAGATAAACATACGACGGAATGAGGACTGGTCTGTGGTAAAATCGCATTTGAACAGAGCGGATTGGACGGGAAACAGCTAGTAAACATTTAACCAGGCCTCACAAACAGCGAATAATTGAAATCAATGTAAACGTCTCCTTTATTATATTCAGACCGACATCCAGTCAGAGATTATCGGCGCTGTAGTATATTTATTTGCGGGTCAATAATAACACGTTCTGAGGGAAACAATTCGTTCAGCTTTTTCAGCTACAACCAACCTTGTTCGCTTGATGAATCGTTGTTAGCGCTTCTTTTAAACAAAAGACGCACGCACCCACTTGACTCATCGTATAAGGAAGCGTCTCCTTTAATCGTTTTCCTTCAATCGAGAATTTTCGCTGTTTTTTTTTAAGAATTCGAGAGAATGTCAAGAGAAAAATATTCAAAAAAAACGAAATCGTGTTCAAAATGTTTGATCGATTTTCTCCACATCGTTTTTTTATTCGTGTTTTTTTTACCATCGAGAAGCAATGATTTTATGTTGATCGAGAGAATGTCGAGAAATTTTGACCATCGAGAGGCGAATGAATAAAACTACGTCATTCACAGATTAGCAGCTGTTACTCCGTTAAGTGTGAGGGTGCTGCATAAAGTATATGCCTTGGTAAAATTTAGCTGTATCTGCCGCTTTAGCAATGTAATGCTATTATACCATGTTACCACGATTTAAAAAGAGACTGCATTAAATTATCACATTTTCATCAGCTTTATTTTATAATACTCTTACGTATTCCAGCGATTATCAGTCCGTTTGAACATCTGACCGCCCAAACGATCCATCCCCGGTCTTGACTATTCAAAATCAAACGGGAAATATCGCCGGCTTCATATTTTGCATTCATACATGTTCTATCTATAATAACGGACATATAAATTGGGAATACACTTCTGTGAATTTATGTATTATGGGTCTATCAGTGGGGCCGTGTAAATGCTTGGGATATTTAGTTGTGCAGAGCCAGTAACCTGGTTCCGTGATCTACGGGTATATGTCAGCAATGTAACACGCTTGGCAGTGTACCAGGTTAGGCGTAGACAAAGCGGCACTACTTTCAATCGGTTTTATTCGTTTTTCTCCACTGTGAAAAAAATTCTCAAAGGATTCTCGACTTATTCGCGATATAGTTTTTCTTTCCAGAACATTTTCTCGATTGAAAACCGAACAATAAAGCGAAAGAAAACCGATTTCGCGAATCATTCGGTTTTTGTGAGAAAAAAATCTCAATTTTCGCTCACCTTTGGAATTCGTGATATCGCTCAAACCGCTTTAAACCAAACAAAATTTGGAGATGCTTCCTAATCCTATGCGGGCGTATATTGTATAAATTCACTCATTAAATCATATCAGTGTAGGATATTTCTCTAAGCATATTACACAACACTTGGCTCTTGTACCTGACACTGATATGGAGGTTGTGTGGAGTGAAAGTACTTCACGATATCGCAATATCAACATTTGGGATATTTTCGGTGTGTGCTCTTTAGTCTCGTTTGAAATATCTGAGGTGAGCAGTACTGGCCAGAGTTATTTTGATGATGATATCACAATAAGTTTTTTCTTGTGGGGAACTGATATCTGTCATGTTTAGGATTTAACGATAAGATTTGTCAGTAACGAAGGGCTTCTAGACCCATATTTCGTAACCTGTTGTTCGAGCTGCTGATAGCTGGTGTATTTATTATTCTTCAATCCAGCTCTTGAACGAGCATTGCTTTTAAGCATGAATGTCTCCCAAAAACAATCGAACAAAACTATTTTACCCAGAGAAACTACTCACTTCGAATATTCACTCGTACATATTAATGACAGCGAGAAAAGAAAAAAATCAGAATAATCTCTACCCCCAAGCGAAAACATATACAGGGCTGAACAGAGCGGTCTTTCAGACATCCCTGATGGCTTGGGGTATGTTATGTTGTAGCGAGTAGCTGTGCAATGCAATAGTGATATCTCACCTTCCTGCAGTAAGTGAACAGGATTTTAACGTGGCTTTCATCAGGTTTTCAGATATATCTCAAAGATCGAGTCAAATGATCCGAAGACTGGACCAACCAGTCCTTGATCCATCCCTTAATCCCGAGTGACAAGCAAGGAAGATACAAGTTCTATTTTAAAGCAAAAAAAAAAGCAAAAACTTATTGTGATATATTGTGACAAGCAAGGGAGATACAAGTTCTATTTTAAAGTCTTTGGTATAATTCGGCCTGAGAACAATCCTGTGATCTTTCGCTGCAATGCGAGCACCTTACGACAAGCCCACCGCAGAGTGGTCCACATTGCTGGGCTTTCATCTGGCGGACAACATTGAGCATGGTTGTCTCTCGTCTTACTAAAACAGTTCCCATAACTGACTGACACAAAATGTATGTATTTGCATATGCCCGTATTTTATTGATATTGGAAGACTCTTAGTGCCGAACGATGTGGTTACGTTTCGCTATAATCAAGATTACCTGAACTACGGACTATTGCTGCATGCCGTTGTTATAATGAATAATAATTGAACGATGACTAACTAATCGATCAGGACTGCCTAGACAAAACTTATTCTCAGAGAGATTTGTTACAGGTACGCATGTACTACACCGGTATAATGTACACCATGTACATAATACACCATACAAAGCTAGATTCATAGCTGGTTCTAGAAGCTGCACCACCAAGCTTCTTTCAACCCTATTGACGAGGGCCCTTCAGGAGGTAAAATCATTTTGGGAAAGGTATTGCGCCACTGTTTCTAAGAACTCTGGCGTTGAATGTATGTGGATATTGAAAAACTCAAAATGTCTTACGGAAGAACTTGATGCTAAAGGTCACATACCGTACTGACATGTATCCACATGGGATTTCTCGACTCTCTATACTACAATCCCTCATCAGGACCTTATTGACCGTATAAGTTCATTAATAGTATCTGTGTTCAAGAAAACTGATCGTAGATATATTAATGTCGGAAGCCATAAAGCATTCTTTAGCTCGACTACATACAAGAGATATCATTCATGGGATGTTTCTTTGTTTATAGAGTTGCTTGAATTTCTCATTAAAAATATCTATGTGAAATTTGGCAACACAATATATCAGCAGCATATAGGTATTCCAATGGGTACTAATTGTGCACCCCTGTTGGCTGACCTGTATCTGTTCTCTTATGAATATGACTATATGCAGGCGCTTTCAAAAACCGATCCATTCAAAGCCCGTTCCTTCTCATTCACCAAACGCTATATAGACGATCTTCTCGCTGTGGATAATCGCTATATAAATGACGCAGTGAAGGATATATATCCACCTTCACTGGATTTGAAGGAAACTACAGATAGCCCTACAGGCACATCATATTTAGATCTCTATCTCTATAAAAATGAAGCGGGCATTCTCTCTCGTCGACTTTATGACAAAAGAGATGATTACAATTTTGACATCGTAAACTATCCCTTTCTGGACAGTAATATTCCAGTGGGACCTGCATATGGCGTATACATATCTCGCTTAGTAGCATTTGCTAGATCCTGTGTTAAATGTGACGATTTTAATCAACGTCACAAAACATTGTTGCAGAAACTTATAAAACAGGGCTATTCCACCAAGCGCCTCCACTCAAAGTTTCTCAAATTTGGCGATACATATCGCATGCTGATAGCAAAATACGAACGTAGCGTGCAAGATCTATGGCGCTACGTTTCGTAACTTGTGTCTAATTCCGCTTAACCCGGGGCTAGGGGCCGTATGAACCCATGTACTTCAAGATCCTCATGGTACTCATATGAACAGTCACAATCAAAGCGTGACTGAGATACATCATTCTTTAGATGACGACTGTACAACGAATATTATGGATTAAGAATACTGATCAGCGATACGGATTTGATATTTATGTAACATCATGATGTCTTGCCGGCATCATTGAAAACTGTTGACCACTTCTCTCTTGCAGGAAACAAGCCTATGTTTATGTATACTATGATTGTCTTTTTTAATTTGGTGCTAATACTGTTATTTGGAATATGGAATAGGTCTTTGGATTATGGACGCGGATATTCTCTAATGGACGACGGCTGGATTATGAATGACGGACTAGACGCTTGTAATTAATTCACGTGGGTATGTACTCGCTGAAACATTATGAAATTTCCTAGCAATTCTTCCAGAAAATAATCTCCTTAACACTGGCATGTCGAAAAGGTTTTCCCTGGATTCCATTGAATCTTAATTCAGTTGAATCTCTATTTCCCAACTTCACAGTGCCTTAGACTGATGGAGAACTTTTTTCTCTAGCTTGAATTAGTAACCTGGTCCATTGTAGTAACCCTGCATTCGTCGATTTGTTTCAGCCACAGAACGAAAAACGACGTGCGTACTGCGCGTGGAAGCAGGCTGACTCGCAAATATGCTACTAGAAAATAACGTAAATGTCATATTCTGTCTGAAACGTAAACTAAAATATTTATTCCAATGGATAGTTGGCAACTGTTTCGTTAGAATTTTTGCTATAGCACCGATTAGCCTAGCATGACGCTGCTTTTATGCAAAGTTTGTCAGGCAAGAACAGGATAACATTCAAGTAATATCTCGTTAAAACTTGAGGGAACGGAAATGGTGAGTTCCCTGTCGGTTGGTCATGGTTAAAATACTGGAAAATGCTTGAAGTCAAACAGCATTTTCTCGAGAAAGTGACTGGAATGTCAAACTAGTCCCAAGCGAACCACGTAGCTTTCGCGGAGAATATGGTAAAATAAGCAATGTTGCTGTTTCTGATACTCAAAATTGAATCCATTTTGTGTTGTCATTTCATTATATTATATTCCGAGGTGCGAATGAAACATTTAAATATTCGACCGAAATAACAGCGTGATACATAAATATTATGGTAGTTTATGCACTATATATGGACTACACTCGATTTATTAATTTACCTTCCTGAAACTAAAATTAATGGCATGCCGGTTATGCTCATATACACTGAACGCGGCTGGGCACACTGCGACTCGATCGTCTAAGTGTTTTCTCAGTTCCCCAGATTTGCTGGATAATCGGAGTGAGTCGCACTGTATCACCCAAATATGTCAACAATTATTTTGCATATTTGGTTCATATATTACGAAATAACTACGTTTCAAGCTGTTATCAACTGTCAGATGATGAAATGTACGCGTGGTTACCCATTGTGTATATCGTGCAGGAAGCGGAACTATACGAACAGCGCACGCGCAGTGGTTCGAGTTGTCTCGGTCCCACCTCACCGGCTAGCCAAAGGTCGCCGGTTATACAATCCAGAAGCAAAAAGAGCGGACTCTTGGACGTATCGATTTTGACCTTTTCAGTCAGTTCCTTCAATCATGTCAATCATTGTACGGCACCCAGACATCCGGGGATCACTCAAAACAAAAATGAGCGGCATCGATTTATCAGGATAATTACAGCGCATTTTAAAGCCCTGTTCTGCATTTGACGTAATTTGCATGTATAATTCTTATTTGTAATAGGTAACTAGCCTATATTTATGTATACCAGGATTGTTTTTTATTGATTTTTATTGGGCACTAATGCTGTCGAATGGAATAGGTCTGCATCATAGACGCAAAAATTCTTTAATGGACGACGACTGGATATTGAATGACGAATTATACTCTTGTATCTCAGGCAGAGTTAGGACATCTATGGACAGCATTGATCAAAGTCAACTGAATGTGATAGCGAAAGAAGGGAAAATACTAATAGTTCATTTTAGTCAGGTCTATTGCCTCCTATCTCACTGACAGGTGCCAGATGCGACATTCAATATTCAGCCGTCGTTCAGAAAAGAAAGACCTTATTGGTACGACAGTTGGCATCAATTCCAAACATAGATTCCTGTAAGAGTAAAGCGATTAACAGTTTTCAATGATGACAGCAAGGGATCGTGACGTTCCCCATCACTGACCAATAATCTTTATCCAAGTGAATTTTCAGAAGTCGTTTCAAGATTATGATGTATCTCAGTCATGCTTTAATTGTATGTGTTCATTTGAACATCATGGAGATGTTAAAAACTATTTTGAAACATATCGACGAATATCCTGTAAGCTACGATGATATTTTACCATCAATGTACGATATTTGTCACAAAATTTTAGAAAGATGGGATGCAGGAGTTTGGAGATATATCAGTGCTTAAGAAGTTTCTGTAATAATGATCTTTGGTGATCTTTAATTATGTCGAAATTGTAATCGTCTTTCTTGCCGTGGTGTTGACGCGACAGAAAGCCGGTTTCTTTCTTTTAAAGGTATAGGTCCAACTATGATGCTCCATGTGGACGGTCAGTATTTCCTTCAAATCCAGTGAAGAGGGAGGTATATATCTTCACAGCGTCGCTAATATAGGGAATATCCAGTGACAGGAGATCGTCTGTATAGTGTTTAGTAAATGAGAAGGGAAGGACTTTGTTTTCATGAGTTCAAAAAAACTTTACGCTATACTCATCTGAACAACCAGAAAAGTTTCGATCAAGTCATGATCAGGCGACGTAGAATCGGCCATACACGATTAACTCACGAACATTTACTAAAACCGGAGCCGGTCCCAAGGTGTATTCCATACATGCCATGAAGATTTCACGGTGAAACATAGACTGCATAGATTTTAAGATTTTAAGAGATACTTTTTTTCGAGCAACTACGCTGGAAGATCTTTTTAGCCGAGTAAAAGAGGATTGTATTTAGATTATTTGAGAGAGATTGGTTTGTTGTACAAATTTTAATGTATGTAGCATGTTTTTACGCATTAGTTTGCTGAGTTGAATTGAATATTTAGAATTTTGTTTGATCGTCGCTATATAGCTGAAATATTGCTGAATGCGACGTTAAACCTCAATTCTCTCTCTCTCTCTCTCGCCACGAAGATATCACAGTGAAACATTCGACTGAATATAGATTTTAAGATTTTATGAGATTCTTTTTATAGAGCAGCTACTTTGGAAGATCATTGTAGTGGGATGAAAGAAGACTGTATCTTAGGTTATTTGAGAGAAATCGGTTTGTTGTATAAATTTAATGTTTGTATGTTTTAATGTGTTGGATTACTAAGTTATTAATTTGAATATTTAAAATTTTGTTTGATCGTCGCTATATAGCTGAAATACTGCTGAACGCGACGTTAAACCTTAATTCTCTCTCTCCCTATAATGATTTTCTTATGAAAATGTCTGCATATAGGCGTGTTCATGGAATTAAAGATATAGGTCTGCCAAAAATGGTGCATATTATACCTATGAGGATACCTATACGGCGTTGCTATTCGGAGAATTTCACACGAATATATTTACTGAGTATTTCAAGCAATTCTATCAACAAACAAACATCCCAAGAATGATATTGTTTACGCGCGGTATAACTGAAGAACGCCCTACGGAATTTTGAAATGGCTACAAAATCAGTTGACTGTCTGCCGGGCTATTGTTAACGGAGTGAATAGAAGTTGGGTTGTACGTGTTCGGGAACCAGTCATAAATCCAGCATTATGGAAGCAGATGAAAAAGTTACAAATATCTCCTTAACCAACACCTGCAAATAGTGATATTTACATCTATTATATCTACTCGGAACCTTGTCGGCTGGAACAATAATGAATTGCCTTCAGATGTATGCAAGAACGTGTTGCACCATGGGGTCTTTCAATGCTTGGGGTTTTTTTCCGAGGAATGGTACTTCTGTCAGTGTGGCAGAAAGTATTGACAACCTTGCCTTTGCCAAAATTTATGTCACCTGAAAGGTCAAACGGACAGGAAATGTCTGTTGTATAATGACTCCTAATAAGAAGTCTTATTGTTTATAATTATTACCTGTATATCGTAGGATTCTGCTGGTGGACTGTTAGCCCACGAGGCCCGCCCTCCGTACATGTCACTCGACAAATATATGTAGGTTTATTGTTTCGATGGGAAATTTAGGCCGTACGCCGTCGGATATTACAGGTTAGTTTTCCTAGGTATTCTAGGCCTATTTCCTAGGCCCGCCCCCTGTACAGACCTTTTGGTCTTTGATATATGTTGGCATTTGTGTGAAGTTGATGCTGGGTCGACATCGGGCATTACAGTCTAGTCTTTTGTGTTAAATGCCGTCATTTTCATCTGACGACGATACAGCTCACCAATCCCCAGTGTACGAGTTGTCACAGCAAAATAGCTCACCAATTATCAATATACGAGTTATCAGAGCATTTCCATCATAGGTCTCTAGATTTGTATCTAATACCGCTTATGCCGGTGCTAGGGGCCGTGTGGTCATATCATCCATGTTGCCGCATGAACAGGTACAATAAAAGCGTACCTGAGATACAACACATATCACGAATCGTTAGGTTGTTGGTATGTGCTTTAGAATAGGTTAACCGGAAGACTATACTGTGAAGTCATGTGACTCAGTATGTCAGTATGTCGGCACCTCTTCCCACTTCTCTTATATGTGTTGTAATTCTTGCATTTACCAGGTTTCCCCATGTTAAGGCGTTTACTCCATTAGACGTCCATGATGCTCATCCATTAACATCAGATGGGTTGTTTGAGCTGGTCTGTCATCACAACTCCAGAGCTAGCGTATCCAATTCCGTTTAAGCCAGTGCTAGAGGCCATCCACATGAACTTCTGCAATAAAAGCACGGCTGAGATACTAAGGCTAATTTCGAGATTCCTCGGTATTCTCGAGTCTGAATGTTGGGCGTCGACGAATTGTTTCCTGTAGAGTCATGTGGTTGCTTTTTACTCGCCAGATGTCGTCAATTTTCCCCATCTCTTGCATATATCTCCAATTTCGTAGGTTTTTGTACTCTATTGCCTCACGTCTTAATATGAAACCTTGAAAATACTTATGTGTTGAATAAAATGGTTGATAACGAACTGGACAAACTGAAACGCTTTTTCACTGGGACGTTAACCCACATCGCATGGATATTGACAATCACCGGTCTAACCCATTTACAATGGGCTCTTAACTTTAAATTTAAGTGTACACTGGGCCTGTCTTAAATTGCACACTGGGCCTCCAATCCATATTACATACTGGGGCTCTAACTCATGTAACATACTGGGGCTCTAACCCATATCACATACTGGCCCTCGGACCCATATCACATACTGGGTCTCTACCCCATGTTGCATTGTGGGACAGAGTGGATGGGTCGACGGTGCATTAGACTCAAACTCGTTATGGCGCAATGCAGATAAATTATTTTTAATTTCCATATTACAAGGCGTGGGGAAAAAATGGAATTTTGTAGCCATTTTCGATAATATCTACAATACTGTCGAAATCGCCAATATTTTTCAAACGCTGAGCATGGTGTTTAAGCCTTTCTGTAATACCCTCTTCATTTTCATAATAATCAAGTGTAGATAACTCTTTCGTCTCACTGTTGTCATTATGCTGACTGACACAATCGCATTCATTGCATGCTTCATTTACATAACTGACTGTCAAATTGCCCTCGTTAGACTGATCCTGAGCTGCTGGGGTTTGCTGAGAAGTTCCTGGACTTTTGAGCATGTACGTTAAAGGAATAGAAAACATATGGTCAAAGCATATTCCATACGGAAGAGTAATGTCCCCAGTGTCCAAAAAGCATAACAATTATTTTTTGCGATTTTTTTCAACCCGATAAATCCGCAATTAAATATCGCATTGCTGTGGTTCATGCGTGCCGCCATCTTGGTGAAGTCGGCCGAATGTTGTGACGTCAACTGGCTCCTACGCTCTTTTGTGTGGAGGGGAAAAAAAGATGAAGAAAAATGGCGGACCAAGTGGAAGTGGAAGGTGAAAGATCAGGTGGCGGAGAAAGTTCCAGTTCAGATGAATCGTTCATTACTGATGTAAGGGAGAACAGGAATGGTTTACAAGCCTATCAGTTCGAGCCCCGGCGACAACACGATGACATTGACGGCAGTTCATCGTCAGGAGAGACCGAGAGCGATGAGGAAGGAAGTAGCGAGGAAGAGGAAGTGGGCCGAATAGCGAGACTGGATTGGTGTCAATGTGGCCACTGTTCCACAGAACACTTGGGGCGAGATAAGGAGTGTCTTTGCTGCCAAGATAAACCTGCAACTCAGGCAGTGACGGCTCCATCTAATACAGGTAATTTTTATTTGTTTGTAAGGAAATGGCAGCGAATATTACTGTACCTGCATGGTACTACGATATGCGATCTTTCTGATAATTCATATAATGAATAATTTGCCATGTTCACTTCCACCTCCCCTGAACGCTCACGCGGTGATGAAAAACTTGTTGGGAGGGGGGGGGGGGCGCTGAAAATAACAGCTGTTTTTTTGTGTGGGTTGTTGTTAACTACTTCAATTTGATGTGCATCTTTTGTTTCAACTTTCAGACAACCATATATGTGTCTCATTAACAATGGTGACTTCCGATTACTATGCCTCACTCCAGTGGTGCTAAGAAATGTTCTGGTTGGTTTGAACAACATTCGGGCAGATCACTGGGTTGTCAATCCACCCAACAACAGGTAAGACGATGAAACTGTTAGTCTGGTTAAAAAAATGTTTCCTGTTTAGCATCACCACCCACCCTGAAATATTTGCCCGTGCTAAATTTTATTTTTTCCGCTCAGTTTTGGAGTCGACTCTCCGAGACTGAAATCCAGCGACTTAATGTACATTTTATTTTATTGAGAATTCTACCTAAGGCTGGTTAAAAAAAACTTACTGTTTAGCCTCACCGCCCTCCCCCAAAATATTTGCCTGCTCCAAATTTTATTTTTTATTATTTTTTTTGTCATTTTTGGAGTCGTCTCTCTGAGACCAAGTCAAGCGACTTAGGTAGAATTCTCAATAAAATAAAATGTACTCAAATTTAACGAAACTAGATCCAGATACAAGCCGAACGATTTTTTCTGTTCAATAAACTAGTCATTTTCAGGGCCACTCAAAATTTACCATCATCCCTCGAGGTGTATAGGACTATATTGGCTAATTTATAGGACTGTCCACTCTACGAAAGCCTGATCATGGATCTGAATCGCTCAGCCTCATTTATTGTATCACAACATACCCTAATTAACAAATTTAATAACAAGAGTTTGAACGAAATATACATGAAGTGTGTTTGTAGGCTATAGCATGTCATTTAGTCCAAGTGTCATATTCTGCCACCAGAATATCGCACCAAAAATTCGCAATTCTGTTTGAATAAGAGTAACCGCCCTCCCTACCCAGATTTTTTCCAAAAAATGATGCTAAACAAGAAATTAATTTGATCCCGCCTTAGGTTAAAGAAAATACCTGGGTCAAGGTTTTAAGTTTTAGAGATCGCTTTTCGTCTTTCCTTAGTTCGGGCTACCCGATATTACAGATGATACATTTGTCATAAACCATGGCGCGAACATTCAGATGTTATGCATCTGTCACTTGCCCATTGCAGTCAAAACATCCATTTGATACTTGTTCATTACTGGGGTCAAGGGCCAAATCATTAGCTTTCGCCCAAGATATTTAGGTCCTGAACATTCGTCAGGCTGATGTTGAAAAGAAATGGTAGGCTTCTAAACCGAGGCAAGATCAAGCGAGAGCATCAACATTGACTTGGTGTTCGAAGATGGTTTGACGGGACCGATAGTGATACAACGTACTGTTGCCATGCACTCAATGGACAATACTTGTAGCGCTGTAAATACAAATGTATTAACCAACCATAATTTATTTGAACTTTCCATGGTATATATTGCTCACGACGGATGAGGAGCATCTGTGGAGTTGTCATTCAACTCTTAATAGTAAAAGTTGTACTGTGGATATTTTCAGTGGTCTACGTTATGCTGCATACAGACAGTTGACATGGTGGGTCCATGGAAAACTTGGACCTGGACGAAGGAGAACCATACCTGCTTGTGCCACCCATGCAATACGGCAAGCATTCCCTAAGGCTCCAGAGGAACAATACACAGGATATCATTCTGGAGAGGATGAAAGTGAAGAGGACTGAACAATTATGTTTGCAGACTTTTTTTTATTATGTTTACCATAATATCGTGAAAATGTACATTGTGTGTATATATACAAATAGATATAAAGCAGAGATCTGTACAGTACACAAAGGAGTTCGTTTCATTTGAAATAAAGGTATTTCCCTTCTTAAAAGTCTGAAAAATTGAAGGGTATCAATCACTCGTCAAACAAAGAAAACCCATCTAATCAGTAAACATGTCCTCCAGGATACACCCTATTCATGAATGTTGAAGGTTTTTTATACATTTATCACAAATCCAACCTATTTTGGCAAGTTCTCTAGCCAAAGCTACAAGTACATGTAAAGCTGTCATTTTCCATATTTTTCGTACTATCACGATCATTCGGGATTATTCATGCTCTTTCACGCAGCTCTGACCTTGTATTTATTGCGATACATATACACAAATAGTTGGCTTATTTAAATCTTCCAAAATCAGGGTTCCCAGCTTTTCATGGAAACAAAATTCCCTGATTTTTCCCCCGATTAATTTCCCAAAATCCTGAGAAATATTCCCCCCAGGAGACGGTTGTAGATCAGAATTCATAGTCACATTGCGTGCAGTTATGAAAGAATTTGTCCTGATGAGAGTTCAAGCTATGCTAGATAAGCCCTCAATGAGGTGTTGAGAAGGAAAATGTGCATACCTGGTGTCAACATAGGCAGCCACATGCGACTCCTCTCTTTCCTACTCAATTTCCCTGAGTTTTCCCTGATGTTGGCTATTTTTCTCAAATTTCTCTTTCCTGACTGGAAAATTGTTTTCCCTGATTTCCCCGAGTGGCTGGGAACCCTGCAAAATAACGCGACGGAGTTGGAAGTGTCCAAACTAAATTGTACTGTTTCTTCTTTACTACCTTGTCCCAGTAATGAGTACAGGCATAGTATAAAACTAACCCGAGTAAGCCGCACCCCAGTCAGACTGGTGAAGCTCGGGTCTTTTTGCATATCAGCACATTAAAAGTCCTCGTCAATCCATATTTAAAAAAGATAGAATGGTAAAATCCCTATAGTTTGGTCATTATATCCCTATATTTGCCCTATATTTTGGCCATTTGGCCGGGGACATAGTTCAATGAGCAGGTCCTGGTTGATGGGTAACCTGCAGTTGTAGGTTTCCCAAGGAAATGTCACAAAATGTGACATCCTGGATAACAGTCACAAGCTTTCCATAGCAAGACTAAAAACAGTGGTTCATTTTTATCCCTCGGGCAAATTTTGCCCGAAGGGTATTGTAGTCAGCGCTGTCTGTCTGTCCGTCTGTATCTCAAGAAGGATTATAGCCAGGCATTGTAATTCATACCATGTATGTATTTGGTTAAGGGTCAGAAGCCTATTGAAAATGACTGACCTTGACATTTTATCAAGGTCAAATTCTGATATTTGCTATAATTTTTGAAGGACTAAAGCTAGTCTTCAAATTCATATTACATATGCAACTGGTGATTGATTAGAAGCCTATCCCAGTAAAATGACATTGACGTATTTTTTTTAGGTCAAATACTATTTATCATGATATAACGTGAAGAAATATAGCTAGGCTTTCAAAACTGAAACTATGTATACATCTGGCCATGGTTCAGATGTGTGCTGAAGAGATATATTTATATAGAAGAGTATATTTAGAGCTAAGAATTTGCTCCTCCTGCTCTACCATAAACTCAGCACAAAATGTTTCCCATCAGTTAAGGCCTTGGCAAATGCTGACCTGGCTCAAGATGAATTTCTAAGATGAGAGAGAGAGAATTAAGATTTAACATCACGTTTTCTAGGATGAGAGAAATCCAGTCCACCTAACTGCATCAGATTTTTGCAAACCTACATATGTTCTAAAAATGCATTTTATGCGATGCAGGATTGTTGAGTGAAGACAATAACTGCTAACCGAGGGGTATTGGAGCCCATTGGGCTATTTTCAAGGAGAGCGATCACCCTCCTGTAAACTACCACTCATCTCTGTTTGACTTTGAGGAGAGTAAAATACAGCTTCTCCCATGTTAACCTGTGTAGTGTATGAAATCACAGGTAATCACTTTGACTTATGGATCATGGTCCTGGAAATGTCCGAGGAGGGCACATCCCACCAGCTTTTCTCAAAGACAGCACTGTTACCATGGTTAAAGTCCAGTACACACAGAGCAATTTTCTTGGGTAAAAAAAAAAAATCATCCAATCACAAGCAATATCCCTAGTTTGCAGGAATGACACAGTGCAATAAAAGTTTAAATTAAAGCATAACATTAATGAGGGCCTTGGTAGAAGCAGGAATTATTTGCTGGTGCTGCAATCCATATTTCTCTTCCTTTATTTACATCATTCAATCAACTGATCCTTACTTCTAGGTATGCAGAAAAATAAATATGACCAGATCTTTTTACTGCACCCTAACTTTGCCCAGCCAGGATTTTGTTTGATCAGTAATGATTATCTCCCCCCCTCCAAGAACGGTGTCACATGATGACTTCCAGGTCGCAATACCGACCCCGAAGGGATGCAGTTTGTCAGAGATGGTTCCATTCCCATCTCCTACTGACAACTACACCCCTCCAAGGGCCGATATCCCACCCCGGTGGGCTAGGTCGTTGGTGTGAGTGGGAGAATGGCCCATTCCAGTCCCCTGACCGCCGAGCTGCACAACGGAGTAGGGGCAGCCAAGAAGTCAACCATGCACTACTGACGGAGCGAAGATGTACTATCACTTGTAAAAGTTAAACACCGCTATCATGGCCAGTTCACATGTTTGCGAATTACTGGAATCTGGATTTGAACTTTTCTTCAAGTTCTCTCTTGTCTGGTTTCGGCACCTTGGCCACATTCCGAGGTAGTTCGGCTGGACGGTCAAATCCCCTCAACTGCACTTTATCCCGGTGGACCTCATAAATTCTCTTCATAATCGCTCCCATGTGGTCAGATTTGGCCTTCCCATACCGGTTTTTCAAGACATAGATCTTCCTTCTCTTGGAGTAAACAACAGAAGTAGCAGGCTTTCCGGACTTGTCTTTCTTCTGCTCCCTTCTAGTGTTGTTCCAGTCGATGGCAGCGAGCATCAGCCTCGCGGACATTGCTATCAAAGAGAATACAGAAATCATTCAAACTTTACATTGTACAAAAATGGAATCCAAACGATGCTTATGTACACTTTGAACATAAATATGATATACAGGGCACGAGTATGACGGACAGAAGGGAGAAGAAGGGTTGTCTGATTGATACACAGTTGCCTGGACTGTGGGATATTGGATGGTCGATGTCTACGTATAATTTTATTTCAATAAATCATGAAAATTAATAATATTTTTTATTTTTAACTCGATTTTTTTTTTTAAAATATTTTTTTTAAGTGTATTTCTCTTTCATCTTTGGCTCAATTGAAGTCATTCCTTATAATGTCATGCTAGCTGAGTTACTACAGTTTTTAATTATCCACCATACCCTGTCCTCTGACACAGAATACAATTGGGAATAGAACCACTCAACATGGTCATTTAAAAACCTTCTCAGAAAAAAAACCCCCTAAAGCCTACCTTTCCAAATGCCATTCGTTTATTACTTCCCAAGTGGACCAACCTTTGGAATATATACGCTTTGAATATCGAAACCTCCCTCGAGGAGAGAAATTCATTCTTCGTGCCAAAACATGGCTTTTCAAACTTCCGGCCAAAAACACTTCCGGTCGGAATTTTATAGAACCGGGCTATACAATATTATCAGCGACGATTGGTCGAAATTATCCCCTAAAGTCAGGGGCAGATAATCCAGTGGGCGGGGATAGGGGATAATTTTGACCAATCGTCGCCGATATTATTGTACAACCCGGTCCTTAAAATTCTGACGGAAGTGTTTTTGGCCAGAGAGCTGGCTAAGAGCTTGAAAAGCCGTGTTTTGGCGCGAAGAATGAATTTCTCTCCTAAAGGGGAGGTTCAGATATTCAAAGCGTATATATTCCGACGGTTGGTCCACTTGGGATGTAAAAAACGAATGGCATTTGGAAAGGTAGGCTTTCGTGTTTTTTGTTGAGAATGTTTTGAAATGACCGTGTTGAGCGGTTCTATTCCCAACTTGTCTTTTATTCTATGTCATAGAGGACAGGGTATGGTACATAATTGAAGACTGTAGTAACTCGGCTTGACATTATAGGGAATGTCTCTAATTGAGCCAAAGATGAAAGAGAAATACACTATAAAAAAATATATATATATATTTATTACTTTTCATAATTTATTGAACAAATTATATGTAGACATCGACCATTCAATATCCCACAGGCCAGGCAACTGTGGATTGATACTGTTTCAGTGAGCCAAGTAGACCTGAATCAATATATCTAGTCTGAATCCAGTCATTTGCTTAATCAGTTATGGCTTATAAGTTAGCCATATCCAAAAATAGTAAGATGGGACATCCCATGTTTAAACATGGCCTAGACAACATTTGGTGGTATGATATATGCAAAATGTTAGTTACCATCATAATGGAAGTGTTGTCTCTTTTGACAGTATTTCAACAACATACTGTGGAAAATTTCCAGCTCGCCTGTGTGGCAGAACTTTGTTAGGTGATTCATGGCATTGAGAAGCCTTGTATTTGTCACAATTTTCTTCAAAGCAACAAAAGCTGGAGACTTGGGTTTCAGCCATTTTGTTGCTTTTTTGTCAGCTGTTGAGAGAGTTGGATGTGCACACTTGTGGAACTTTTTGTTTCCGGACCATTTGTGGTTGTTGCCATTTTTCTCTGAAATTAAAATGAGAACTTGTTTTTATTCGGTATCTCACACAATACACAAAAAACGTCCACTCAAAAGTTACATAATGATTATATTAGATGTACCAGTGACAAATATTATGTAAGCTAAATAACAAATGCTGATAAAAATCTATGTAAAGTCCTCATATTCTCGAGTTTCTATTGATTGTGGATGAACTACTTATATTGGCTGTAACTCACTACTTGACAAACCAGTCAACCTCAGCTGAGACAAAGCAACCTGTGACATATGTGTACAGTAGATTTTGTTCAGATCAACACCCCAGGGGGTGATCATGGGAATCTGCCATCTTTAGAAATTATTACATAACTCTAGCTGATTATAGATACCCTGAACACATAAGACAGCTTGATCTCTGAGGCTTAAGATACAGTTCTGGCTTAAAATGTATGCTAAACAGTGAAATGAGACTTTGGACATTTGTAGTTAAGATTAATTAGTTCTCTAACTACTGGAAGTGGTCACAAAGAGGTCCCACACTATCTGATTATTGTATATTCTAGACTGCTGGTTCAAAACCAGCAGACAACCATGACATAAGATGAAAGATACTTGTGTTTGTAAACCATATTTAGTATCCACAAAGTACACACTGTTCCTATTAATTTCTGAAGAATAATCTGCAACAATCTAATCCACTAGTTTAGGTGTGCTTGTCATGCAATACATTTCCACTACATTAAGTGATCAAGTGCTGTCAATTCAATGGCAGGGCAGAGACAAAAGTTGTCAAGTTTGGGAGTGCTTTAGAGAGTGGGGGAGGTGAACTCCCTCTCTCAGCATTGCCCCCCTCCTCCCCCTAAATATCTCTATACTGCATAAGTTCATGCTTTTTGCACCCTGGGATAAGATGCTCCCATGACTTCAAGTTGACAAAATTATTCAAAACTGTTAAAAACAAATGTAAATAAATGTAGTAAAGGTAGATTCAATGGTATTTTTCTTTTCTGTATCACCTATAAATCCACACTATCACCTACCGCAGAACTTGTTTGTCCTCTCCGCATGTAGCACATGCCCACCACAAATGATTTGAAATACTCTGTATCCAAGGAGCAAGGTCGGTACAGTCCTTCTTTTTGGCCTTGGCGGTGAGCTTCTTCACAATGCCTTTTGCAAGATGCCAGGTGTCAAATTGATGGTTTATCTGCATTTCAAGTGATAATAATACAATATCTTGCATACCATATAAATATATGAAATAGCATCATCTTTTGAAATACAATGGCAAGTAACATCATATCTGAGACTAGAAATGCAATGGAGAGTGTGATAGAATATTAGTGGTCAAACTTTGATATTCTCACTCTTCAGTGGTAACACACTCAATTCAATCTCCATTGCAATTTCAGTCAGCATGGTATGTGGAGGAGACTGACCAATAGTCCAAGAGAAAATGTTCGGAGAGTGATCAGGTGATGATCGAGAATGATCATTATCCTAAAAACAAAAGAAAAGGGGACAGAGGAAGGATGAGTTAGGCTTAGACGACACTACACTGAGCTGCCAATGTCACTGTATTTACTCAACCTGAATACAGCTAGCAGAATTTTTTTATCACAGTTTAACATGTTTAATAACACTATAAAAAGCCATGATTTTCATTGAAAATGGAGACCTGTAAATTGTATAAATGTACCTGTTTGTAGTCCTTCTTCATCATGCTGATGACCATGTTGTGACGATCAGTTGCCAGAACACCAACTTCCAATCCACTGTCAGTGACCTCCTTTAGGCATCTCTTCAGACCTTCTGGTTCCATATGGTTAGAATTCTTGACCTGTTTAAAAAAAACACAGTATGTTTTGTGAGCACTACATTAGAAATTAAGCATTCAAGAAGTGCCTACAGATCAGAATCAAAATGAATGCCCCCCCCCTCCCCCAATTAACTAAACAACACTTCCCAACATCTTTTCAGGGATTTCAGTTTTAATGCAATAGTATATTTTAGACAAGAGCTGTGTTAATTGCTATTCTCTTGGATAGTGATCACGATCTGCATTGACCAATGACTCCCCCAAACAAGAAGTTTCTAAATTTACTAAAGTAATTACCTCTGAAACCTGTACAAGCTTCATAGAAACTATCTTTCTTGTGCCAGATTTCCCATCCCCATCTGTATGCATGAGAGTGTAAGAGCCATATTTGGCAGTGTGGCCAGGACTGTCACAACGCCCATCTCCCGCAAGCACCACAGATCCTATTAGCTTAACTTCTTCTGTAGCCTTTCTTCTTTCCTCCTCCCAACATTCCTGTATCACTGGCAGAATGCTTTGTTTTTGTACTTTATTATACACAGTCTTCGAGAACAACAGGAGGTTCAGCATGTCAGCAAAAGCACTTATTTTGGAATAGGTGCTCCCACTAGTCAATATTGCAGCTGCAATGAGCAAATTGCCCATTGGCTGCTTCCTATCAAGAGGCTGGGAATGCCAGACATATGAGTGACCACTGTGGCAGGAAATCTTGAAACCGACCATCGAACCTCTCGTGAACTTGGAAGATTTTGTGACTGGACTGCCACATTCCTTAAGAATTTGTGAAGATCTTTCAGATTTTCCTCAAACACAATATACTTTTTCATTTTACAGGGGTCGAAAGTTCCAGACTTCTCTGCACTGCTTGATTCACTGCTGTCCGTTGATGGCAAATATTCCGCGAGTTGTTCTTCATCTGTTATCTCTCCACCAAACTTCGAGCGCGATGGTGACTGAATTGGAGAACTTGACTCTGACTCATCAATGAACACTTCCTGCTCGACAGTGCTGTTCCATGTAGTCTGAGTGGCACAAGAACGCAGAGGTCTATTTGCATAAGGGTGATCTCTCCCTGTTCGCCGCGGAGTACCATACAGAGATGATAGCTGAGGAATAGCAGACTGAAATAGAAAATTATAAAACTTCATTAGACAATGAGACTCCACACATACCAGTATTTGTGAGCTTGAAATGGGATTCACGGCAGCATAAACAGTGGTTTATGACAGAAAAATGATAAAAAAAAAATGGTTTTTGAGTAAACTTACTACTCATGCCTCAAAAAGAGTATGATAAAAAAATGTAACCTACTTAAACAGAAACTAAAATTAGAAAATTTTGGTATCTCGCTGGCAGATTGACCAAAATGAGATGAGCTGTATTGTTCTGAAGGTTGAGATACCTGCTGTCTTGATACAGATGTGGGTGTCTGGGGGTGTACATGTGACTCTGGTTCGGTAAACACCGTGCCCTCTGTGCTCTCGTGTTCCAATTCGACCATTGCCCTAGTAACCGTTTCAGCAGCAGCTTTCCTCTTCTTGGCCCTAGAGGGGCCAATCTTCAAAACAACAAAAACGATATAATCAAATTTTATATTTCCAGGCAGAAAGCTCCAGACAGTAAAACTATTGAAGATTATTGCTTCATTTAACAAATGGAATAATCTTCGAAAGATTAATGATGTAAAAATTTAAATTCCTTTATGCTAGAGATAACTTACTATGAGAAATGGTTATATTACACTGTAACCCCTCCCCCCCCCCAAACCCCTAAAACATATGGATAAAATCTCAATATCGTAATCTATTGGAAAATACCCAGTTTAAAGAATAAACAGTTCCAAATGAATTTACCAGTTTTGGAACTGCTGTAGTGCTACTATCGCTTGTAGATTCCCGACACACAGTTATCTCCTTCTGGGAGGACTCTGACAGTAACTGAAATTTAGGAAGAAACATCATGCTGCGTGCAGAAAAATATCAACACAAAATTGGTGGTTTGAGGAGGACATATGCATTTAGCTGTTTAGTACCGATAATAAGTCACAACACCTGTGATATTGAGATTTTGAATAAGGTGAAGCCTACCCCCCCCCCCCGCACCTTCACTACCGGTACCTAATGTCTTTTTGTTTGCCATCACCCAGTCAACCAATGCATAACAAAACGTTAACTAAGGTGTAGAAATCATGCCACATCTCCAATTTGAGGGAGCACACATCCTCACACTTGATGAAGCAGCGCGGTGAAACTTAACATTGAGTTGAATAGAGCCATGTCAGAAAACTGTCAATAATTAAAAAAACATCAAAGATAAAAGTCATGAAATTAAAGCATGGTTTAGGGAATAGGGACCGTTTTGACATACTAAAGGTTTTTGAACCACAGTTTATGATGAAATGTCTACCAAATTATGTGCTATCTAATCCCCTGTTAAGATTCACCTCGTTACTCCCCGCAGTGATCGGTGAATAAGGATCAGCCGTCTCGAATAGAGTTGATCCAGAAAGTACCCGCACATACCCTAAGAAACAGCAACAACTACCCACTCAAATGTATGTTGAAAACTGGACCCGCGGTAATCACCCAATTACGAAAATATGTTTCTTTTTGTGGACAGCCATAGGCCTAGATCACCAATAATATAAATAACTTGAACACAATACCTCCCCGATCTTTCTTTGCTGTTCTCGCTTTTCCAACCTGGCAACTGTTGACACTCGTTTTGATTTGTGAGCGTGACGATGCACAAACTCAGTTGGCACAGCGTCTTCTTTCAGCAATCTTTTCTGCGTTCCCTCGGGATGGATTCCATATTTTGCATAAGCATCTTCCTTAAAACAATTTGGTGAAAAGTGCGCGGAACAAAGTCTTGAGTTCTTCGTCGATTTGAAGCCCTGTCGACTGATGTTATGTTCCCACTGCTTCAGCAAGTCGGGCTTACGCAATGGAAATCGGTGAAATGAGACGTCAATCGGAATATTGTTCGGCCTACTGTCACTGTCAGCCCTGTTAAAACACCCAAACGCCACGCATTGTGACATATTGACAGGGTATTTGTGAAATACTCGTACAAACACACAAACTTGTCTTCTAATTAATATCCCTGCATAAATACTCTCAGGTCGTTTCAGACACTGCGGGAATCTGAACTATACCGGCATGTTATTCTGTTTTAACAGCGAGAATCTTGGAGCCAAGTGACGTCACGCGCAGAGCGCACAAAATAATCCGAATTTTCTGATTGGCTCAAATTCAGCCTAAATTTAACAATGGCGGCGACTATGTCCTGTCGATTTGCAGCCTTTTTCGCGTCTTTCAGAGTTTTTATTTCAGTTGGAAAAAATCGCAAAAAATCACCGTTATGGTTTTTGGACACTGGGGGCATTACTCTTCCGCATGGAATATACTTTGACCATATGTTTTCTATTCCTTTAAGAAATGGACAACTCCTTTTCCAGTACGTAAAATCCCCGCAGTGATAGCAGGCGCCAGACTTGCGGTTGGTGTGGGCTGCGTTGCTCCGAAAGGGCTGATCGAATCGGCCATATATGTGACGGCCGGTAGAAACTGTCTACTCTTGATCCGTTTAACTGCCCTGCCGTCCGCTCGGGCAATCTTCCTGCCAGTTCATTAGTGAAATTTTGCTTCACAGTTTCATAACCGCCTTCTGAATAATCGGTGATTTTAATATGCTTATTACGCTGACGTATCTTCCCTGTCTCACCGTGTGTAAGTTCGTTCGTGTAATCACATTTGCCGTATTGTAAAGCCCACTTTATTTGGATCAAGCCGTCCAAGATTTCAACATTGAAGCTATGTTGTAATTTGTTCCCGGTTATTTTCCATGGGAACTTGTTTAATTTTCTGCACTGCTTTTGAGGTTTGAGAAAATTCAACACTCAACTGACTGATGACAGTTCGATATCTTTCTTGGTCCATTTTACGCAAAATTTCATCCAACTTCTCCGTTATGGATTATTCATATTAGGGTTATGCTAACCACAATCAACAAATCTCAGCAATTATGTTAACACGGCTCTGTCCCGATAAAGTTCAATAATTTTAGCTTAAGACGCAGAGATTCGGCCAGTAAGACGCAGAGATTCGGCCAGTAAGACGCAGAGATTCGGCCAGTACCACAGACGAGAATGGTCTATACTGCCTAAGCGAATACTGTTTAAACCATTAAAGGCGCAGATACTGAGCGAGAACAAACTCTACCAAGCGCACTATATTTCCTAAATAAAACACTAATCAAACCATGAAAGGCGAGACCACAGCTCGCAACAATGAATTCTACCAATCGAACGTTCTGCTCCCCATGGGGAAAGAAATTTCTATTTAATTCGTGCCTTCATAGTGATTTGTATAGGCTTTCGTATGCAATCCATAGCAAAACAACTTAGTAATAATAAACAGTTTGCCACTCGACGAAGAAGCAATGCATTTGTTCTACCTGATGATTTACAAAATCATTTACTCCAAATGATATGGAAGACTAATATTTCATATGTGATAACATTTTCCTACCGCTTCTTTAATAACCCAAGATGGACAAGGAATTCTCAACGGTGCCGTTCTTTTGCGACGGTATCGTACGTCATATCCCCGTGGAAAATGGGAAAATAGGTGCCCTGGATGTAGCAAGGATCAAAACTGCGCCATCATTTCAAATGATACACTGACAACGTTAAACAGGATATTGCTATTAATAGTTGGTATTCAATCACTTTGATGCTATCGTTATATCGAGTAGACAGACAGCAAACACGTTTAGCGGGCGGTCTTGATCGGGCTTATTGTTGCTTTTAATACAGGATCTGAGATCCCGAATTGCAGAAAAAATATGGTTCAGGAGTTGGAAGTTCCAGTTCGCCCTTGACCCATTCGTTAATTTAAACGCGATATATGACCAAATTAATTCGAAGATTATTTATTCGACCAGGAATAATTTTATCACATTGTCAAATTAATTACATTTTCTCGTGTTTGACTATGCTTGGTGCACACACCGGACACGTGCTTGCGTTGCACAAGTTACAAACCAAAACCATAAAACAAAGTCCATCGAACGGGAAAACTAGCTATTACTTCGGTAATTTACACAAATAGATTCAACGCAGCATTCATTATCCATCATCTCTGCTGGACAATGTGCAATCACTTGAACTTACTTCAAATGCCGAATAACGTACACATAATGATACGCTTTATGGTGAACACTATTCGGATTTAAGTTCCAATATCAAAGTTGTCGTATAATTATTGATATTCGTTGGTTAAGTAGGAAGTTGATATATGTCTTCTGGGTTAAATATTAATTCAAGACTGATTGCCGGCAATGTAAAGTACAATCTTGCCATATATTCGTATTGAAGATTTCTATTGAATAACTTCACGACTGTATGTTTGTTTTTAGTTTCGCCACCGCATAACTTTGTGAGTTTGTCTATCCTCACAAAAGCGAAACGTACATGCATGATGGCTTTATTTATTTACTTTTACAGAAGCCTGGAATGGCTATACTGGTATCAAGCACCGATAGATAAATCTAAACCTGATATATTGATGCCTGTTTGGAGTCGTGCCAACTGACGCACGCGAAGATATTCGATTATTGATGCGGAAATTACTTTGTGAACGACGGTTGAACACACAAATAAAATTATATAGTTAAAGCCTGACAGAACAACATGGACATTTATTTAAATTAAGTAATAATTGTCAGCCATAAGGATTTTAGAATTGAACATCTTGATGTCTTACTGTAAGCATTGAAAACTGTTGACCACTTCCCTCATGCGAGTAACAACCTGATTTTTTTATTTTAATGTTACGCCTGTTTGGAATGATGCCAACTGTCGAAAGTAAAGGGATTTTCCACTATTGATGCGGAAATTACTTAGTGGGCGACGGCTGATTACTGAATGTCGGCTCTGACGTATATATTACGAAGATCTCCAACAATGACAATGATTGGCCAATCCTGAAATGCGTTCCATTGTCAGGTGTGCTCATGCCCTTCACCAAACAAGTTCGATTTGTCGAGGTGAACTATACTCCAGGCCTTAAATGATAACTTTTCTTTTGATGACATTCAGGTTAATTCCAAATCATAGCCATGTTGTTCAGCAGCGAATAGATGGAATGAAACGTTACAAACTCATTGCTGACAGGAACATATTAACAGGAATGACATCCTCTTGCACATTTTAGTGGTGAACGGTTGTTTTGTTGCGGAATGGTTTGCTAGAATTCGTGCTTTTGACCGAAACTAAAAACGTCCAGGGAGGAAGTAGTGATGGGATGAAGTATTGTCTAATATGGAAACGGGGAAGGAATATTACGATCCGCGTTTCGACGGAATGCTTTGCGGATCTTCTGAAAACAAGCCTTTAAAATGACAAATCAGATCGTTCATTGGCGGCTGTAGGGTATTCAGAGCAACACGAACTTTGATATCTATGTTTATCTTCTTCGCTATAGATGAACTATACAAATAAAATAACACTCCCGCATACTTTGTTTCGCACGAATTCATCGGGATCTTTGGGGAATCCAATCACAAAATTATGTTTCTTGTACCGAAAGACATTTTTTTGAAAGAATCTAACGTGAATTTGCTCATCTGAAGAGAACACAATAAATAGAAGGATTGTCCGTCTTATTGCGCAATTTAATCTAACACAGCTAGTTCTCATAGAGCTACGTGACATACACAAGAAGCGAATTGTTGTTCGATGACAACTGAGAAAATCGAAATCCTGATTAAATTTGTTTCATCAACTGCATGAAATCGCCGAAAATGTTTCTCGAGCACTTAAAAAAAATGGCCAAATGTTTTCTTAAGAGAAAAACGCACATCGTAGACCAGTCTTAATTGACAGCCTATGACGTCAGACTGCCTTTGAAAAGCTGGGTTTTGTTGTTGTAAATGGACAACCAATGAATTATGCAGATCTCCAGATATTTATAAGAAGCCTAACCCTGGATACACTGCCATCGGATAATCTTGAAGTATTCATATGAAAGTGTAAGTGTTCGGATCGTAGCAACTTGATCCGCATTGTGGTCAACAATTAAACGCGACATAAAAAGAGAGTGTTCGAATTAAAATGGAGTTAGAAGAATGCTTTTCTTTCAATAATTCGTATAGAGAGACGGCATTATGGGAGCTCTGTCTTCCCTTACTCATACTATATTGCGTGAAAGTAATATTTCATCAACATCTTAACTTATTTCTTGATTTTTTGAGTAACTAATGCGAATCAAATTTTTTTATCATGATTCCTCTTGTTTGATTGTATAGTCATCTTCCCACGACCCGGAACCCGTTAGAAAATTGAGCTCTGATTGAAGTAGAACTAGATCGCTTAGCAATTGATCATCATACTGTTTATGGATGTAAATAAGTTTTGCAAATAAATACTGTTACATTTTTATACTACGTCAAACTGGAAGTATTACAGTGTATTTTGCCATATACGCCTTTCTTCTTGTCTGGTTTCGGCCATACACCAATATGAAGAAATTGTGGTCTTTGCTCACTTGGACCTAGATCTCGCAAAGTTATTAGTCATTGTCTCCATATTCATTTATTATTGAATATTTACGCTGTAATTGTAGCCATGAAACCAACTGAAACACTTTCTCCGCCCAGTTCTGGAATCAACAATTAGGCAATACTAATTTGTTCCAGGAAAGAGAGAGACTTAAGGTTTAACCTCGCGTTCAGCAATATTTCAGCTATATAGAGCCGATCAAACAAAATTCTAAGTATTCAAGTGAATAACTTAGTAATCCAACACAATAAAAACACACATTAAAACTTATACAATAAACCGATTTCTCTCAAATAACCTAAGATACAGTTTTCTTTCACTCGACTAAAAAGATCTTCTAAAGTAGCTACTCGATAAAAGAATCTCCTACAAATCTTAAAATCTATACAGTCGATAAGAATGTTTCACTGTGAATTTATACCATGAATGGTTTCTGATTATTGACGAGGAAAGTCCTGCGCGGGTGACGGCCGAATAGTGAATGTCGGATCTGAGAGCTCATCAGGATAAATGGTCGGGGATACACATTCGAGGATAGCGACATCCTGAAGACAGCATGAAAAAATATCATAGCTGGGCTATTAGAGCGGATATACTTTCTTTTTACAGAAAGAATGTCAAGTCTAATGCATTGACTATTTCATGTCCATGCGTTGATCGCTCCCTTTGCAAGAAAGTAGCGTGTAACATAACACTCGCTGCACGGCTAGGATTTTGTAGCTAATAGTTTCGTATGAATAATGTATTTCGCTAATGAATGCGGAAAATGTTCAACCTTATCTGGGCAGAGATTTTTGGGTCCTGTCCAGGCCTGTTGAGAAAAGCGGGGCATTTTGACCCCTTAAAAAATTTTCTCGTTTCTTTGGGTAGGGAACTGAAACTTACCACGCTACACTCTTGGGTCAATCTTCATACGAAAATTTTCAAAATAATTCAAGTTGGCCGACTTGATGACGTCACAGTGACGTCATTTTCAAAACAAGGATTTTTCGGTCACTTTTACGTTCAGATTTTTCGATTTCTTTACGTGTAGAATTTCCTCGCAAAAACTGCATGATAAATTAGTAAATAATAGTCTGATGTAAATAAAATAGATTTGCCCACTTTTTCTCGAAGAAAAGCAGGAATTGTTAAGAAAAACATCACTTTTCTGGTACCCACCTGACGACCATTTTGAATTTACCTCTGATTCTCTACTCGAGAGTCATGCAAATAGGTTCAAACTGATCCCAATATGATAAATTACGAACTCGGAGAGGGTCAGCTCTCAAGTTGTTGTCGCTTCGGGTAGGAAGTTTGGTAAGGGTCATCAGATCGAAACTAATCACTTCCGGGTCGGAGCCCTTGAACTATATTTTTTAGAAATTTGAGATCTTTGTAGATTTTACAATCTATGATTTTTCAGCATTTCCATGATCAATTTCAATCAAGACTTTTACAATTAATGTCCCACAAGGTGAATATTGCTCTGCCGATTGAATTTATGCATCGAGAGTCTTCCGGATTTTTGATGATTTTTTTAAGCTAATACATATCAAGTAACGAAATTATTACTAGACTGATGCCAGAAATCCATAACACCCCAGGCCTGGTAGAGTCACTACATTACGACTGCTGATTGAACATGGGTTCAAAACTATTTGATTTCTTCGGAGGGAACATTTTCTTGTCGCTTTTGATGTCCTGCAAAAATCGTAGACGGATTTACACACTGATAACACATAGAAGCATGCACAAGGAATCGTCATTTCACAGAGTTGTACTTTCATTAATGGCTGGCCAGGGAATATCTTGTTGGTAAAATCCGCTATTGCTCGCATGTTTTGTTTACACATGACATCGATTTTGGGCTGGGACGGCACTTCATTAAATGATTCCCTTAAGTCGGCTAATTAACAAAAACACAGTTTATCGAACCATGTACAGAATCGAATATGTTCCATGTCCTTTACTGGCGGAATGGCGAATTTACTGGGTTAGGCTATATATCGTAAGCAGTCGCTGACTTACACATCTGTGTTTCTAAGTTAATAACCAGTCTGTTTAGATTAGTGCCAATTAACCCAAATCGTTCCAATTGGGACTTTAGAAGACACTTTTTTGTGGAAGTATGTTGGTGACTGGTTCTTATGGAGTACGTCTTCCTTTGTCGTAATCATTGATCATCCATCATTGATCAACCGTATTTTACAGTGAATAAACTCAAGCTAAACAACCAACGGAGCCATGTGGCATTGAAACTAAACAACTGCATAAGGTTATCTATAGCTTAAAAAATACTGAACTCCCAAGTAAGATTATTTGAAAAATACTTCACAAAAGTTAAGAACGTTTCGGTCATTCGAATACCCAAGTAACGTCACACAGCATTGAAAATATTGAAGAAGCAAGCGAGTTGATTTAAGAATACTAAACAACCAAATAAGACAATTTATAGCACCAAGAAAAACCTGAGCCGCCAAGTAAGTTCAATGAACTTGAAGACTCGATGTACCATCTAAAAATGTATTCGTCTTTCCTAAAAAGCAGACCTTTGCCCAATTCAGGTTTCACCGCAGCTTTGATATGGCTTCGATGTACGTTTCTAAAGCCGCGTAAGCCCATTTAGCATTTGAAATGCTGGGAATTCAAGTGTTCAATAACCATTGAAAATACTGACCAGGCAAGATAGAATATATCAAAAAATACTTAAAAATACTAAATAAAAGAAATAACAAAATAAGTATAAAAGAGTGAAGCCATCTGGCACGAAAAATGCTTTAAGCAGCTAAAAGGATCTTTAGCATCTAGAAATCAGTACATGCTTGTTAATCAATTAACATCTCTTGCCATGGTGACAGTGAAAAAAATGTTTCTATCCGTCCAATTGAATTTTAATTAATATTTCCTCTCAGATATAAATTTATTGGTTATATCAGTACAGAACACTACGTTGGTGTTACCCTGATATCTGAAACTCAATTAGTTTACAAGATTTCCAGAACGTTGGTTAAGGTTATTATGATGTGGAGGAATTAAGAAAAATGTCGCCAGGCAGATTGCTCCATGTTCGATGAATTTCGATGGATGCAAATATAATGGGTGAGGGCACATTTCTATTTACATTGCGGCAAACTGAAGAAGTGGATCTTTGGAGATCTCCAGAAAATATTGACCTGTTTCAGTCTCAGAGATAAAGTTGGTAAATAAGAGCAACAGCTGCCGTACAACCGTACAGCCGCTTTGGCTTATATAACACAACCCTTCCCAAGTAAAAATTGATTCAATAACAACTAAAGTAAATTACTGATATGGTTATTTTGTTAATAAGCCTATTTTAGATCAGGTTGTCTGATTTGAAGCAAACAGCCACATTTTATTATTTCATACACATTTGGAAGTGGTGCAAACTGTCATACGAAATAGGTATTTCATTAATTGGCGCGATAATTGTTTTATGGACGACGGCTGAGTATTGAATGCCGAGCTGACGCTTGCTATTTATCCATTATATGCACATAAGTTTAAAATAGAGGAGGGGCGGGAGTCCTGGTCTTCTGATATTCAGGACAGTAGGTGTGTGGGGAAAATTAATATTTTTCTGACTCTTTCGTACCTGAAGCAGAAAGCAATTCCCATAATAGCCAAGCCATGTACAACGATAACTCTTCGTTCCGCCATTTCCATATGATCATAAGCCTGAAGAATGCATCGACCTGTCTATTGTTCTGATGATTTGTCTTCTCAGCGATGAAGTTACTCTCCCGTGGGAGATTTTTATTTCCCTTTTTCATGTCCCCTCATGTTTATCGTTGAAATACGTGGCCATATTTATTATGAAAGTTTAGATGTCATATCACTTAAATAATGTCATATTTTCGTCTAGTCAAGTGGCAAGTACCAGCCAATGAAAGTTTCCTAAGACGGAGGATGTGTGCTTGTCACTTATTGTCCTCGCAGTGTCATTCGAGCATTTGGAAAGCGCTGATACCTCGAAAACCAGCTACCGCTACCACCCGAAATCTCGGCAAGGATTATGTATAATATGACGAAGCACATGCATGTTCATCGGGCTATAGAGCAATGGTAACAGAGATGTGCTTAATTTGACTTTGCGGAAACCAAGAATTATAGTCTGATTTTAGCGTTGAACAAAGAGAATACGTCTAATGCAAACCATTCGTAAACTATCATATCCCTCCAAGATAACTATTGTTTAACACGAAACACCCAAACTCCAATATCATGTTCGGATAACAGTGTAATTTCAATGCCACAAGGCGTTGAGCAGAGCACCGCTCTGCTGACGACGTTTCGTGTTGCTGTGAGATGGTCGGTCTTGGATCGGGTTATCATTTTCGAGAAATTCATTCACCGCCTTCTCCACCATTGATCTTCGTTTGTAATAGATCTATAATCATCGCTGCGGAATTTCTGCTTACAGGCTATATAACACTAACGGATTCAAATAAACATTATTTAATTTTAAATTTAGTTAACTTGAAGGAGCCTAAGAATAATATTTTGTTATGAGTAGTACTAATTTGTATGAGCGTTTTCGTGAAAAACTTGTTTGCATGTATGCATTCACGTTCATGACAATGACAATACTGCCAAGGATTATACTACACTACCCATCGAGAGGTATTTGGCTTTGTTCGCTCATCTGAAGCCCACGCTGTTATATTATTCATAAAAACATGGATGTGCCCCGGCGATTGAGAGGGTCGAGTTACGCAGACTTCGATCTCGCGTTACACCCCATGTGCCGATGGCAAAATTTCCGGTTGTAGGAAAATATCAGATAAAACTCACATTGATTTTCAGCGATTTCCCTTCATAGCGCTGGAACCTGACTATGTTCAATCAGGAAGGTGAGATAAAAGGAAAATGACAAAGCCAAGGATGGAACCGGGTAGATGTAGCTCGAGGATATGAATGGGCAGGTGTTTTGACAAGGAATAAGGGATATAGCTGCTGTGTTGACTGGAAAATGCTGAAGGGTATGTCGAGAGTTCATAACTAGAGAAGATTATTCTTTCCGCCTCCGTGGTCTTTTTTAAATAATTACTGTTGATATGATACGTGCAACGTATAGTTTGAATGCAATTGTTGATGTGACAGGTTCAATGTAGACTGAACCACATCATCTCACCTTTATGTAGGCTGCGACTCTTGGAAATTAAACTATTGTTAGTGATGAATTACAAGCGTCTAGTCCGTCATTCATAATCCAGCCGTCGTCCATTAGAGAATATCCGCGTCCATAATCCAAAGACCTATTCCATTTCCATATAACAGTATTAGCACCAAATTCAAAAAGACAAAAGTATACATAGACATAGGCTTGTTTCCTGCAAGAGAGAAGCGGTCAACAGTTTTCAATGATGCCGGCAAGACATCATGATGTTCCAAAATATCAAATCCGTATCGCTGATCAGTATTCTTAATCCATAATATTCCTTATAGAGTCGTCATCTAAAAATGATGTACCTCAGTCACCGTTGGAACCGATAGAACCGTTGGAACATCATTATTGTCTTATTGGCATCACTGGATTTTTGTCGCTTATTGCTTCTAAATATATATATTTTTTTTATTCAGACTTTTTTTTTACGGACGAAATCTGTTTGTCTTGACGCCCCTATATAGAAGGTAGTGTTCGAAATTTGGAAGTAGCAAGACGTTCAATATTGAACAGTTTTCAGGCATGAATGCGAGTTCTAATGTTAGGTCGAATTGTTGACTTCAATTTGAATGAAAAATAATTTTAGCTCAGCGAAATAGATACTTTAACAACTTCAAGGTCGAATGCCTCTCTGTCTGACTCTATATAAAATTGATCGATTGGTGCATACCTTGAATGATTATACCTTCATATTAAATCTCAATGTCAACATCCACTCATGTTTTATATCATGAAAATTTTCCTTAACGACATGTATCGAGTGAATACGATTTCAACGATAGATAGATCACGCTCTAGTAACAGTCCGACGGAACGCCTGCCAATTTCTTCGCTATTTTAGATGAATGGGGAGGGATGAACGTCTCGTGAATGAATTTCGCATACCGTTGTAATTCCACTCTAGCGGAACAATTAATTCGAAGCTCGTATATTAGCATAATCTCGTTCCTTGTATCTTGTGTTAAACATCCTTCGTATTACTACCGAAAGAGACAATGGACAATAAGGTATAAATTCCTTGAAGTGAGATATTATATTTCCACTCGTGGTTGACCTACAGGATTGAAGATTTCTGTAATACCGCGAGATAATGCTGAATGACGTACGTGATCACAGTCCGTCCGACTGATTCACTGTAATCCAAGAGTGATGAATGGTTCACCCCTGGAAATATCATCGTATTCGTTCTTTTCCATTAGAGTTACCCGAGCCAGCGCTAGAAGATGCATACCAAAATGAACGCGAACGAGGTAGATAAGTTCAGTGTATGATCGTCTTATATGGGTTGCATCGGAAATTAAATGTTATTGTCAATATGTAGGCCTGGTATAAGGAAGAACAAGTATTTTATTGGCATGAAGGAGGATATTTTATCCGGAATCCTTAGATTTGTTAATGGCACAAAGATATCCCGTCGTAATATATCGTCTTTTTAATGGAGGCGAAATCCCAGACGAAATCTCTCTAAACAATGAATAGTGCGGCTATGTATGACATATATGTTTATCTCGCTATTTGCGATATCTATTTTGTGGTTCTGGAGTTGAATCTGCCAAGTTTAGTCAGGATTTATCTGGAGTCTAATGCATTTTTTCATAATTGTTTTCTTGGGAAAAACTAAGATATGAAATATATTCCGAAAATATTTCCGTATATTTCATTTTGCCTGTTGTGAATGTTAGATGTGTGTTTTAGATAACTTGTAACTTGTGTCTAAACCACTAAACTGTCTGCGAGATTACGGCAGCTGGGCTTCATGAAAACTTATCTGGTAGACTACAGCATTATCTATTATACCAACAGGAGAGAGAGAATTAATTCAGCAAAATTTCGGCTATATAGCGACGATCAAACAAAATTCAAGTATTCAAGTTAATCCAACACATTAAAACATACATACATTAAAACTTATGCAACAAACTGCTTTCTCTCAAATAACCTAAGATACAGCCTTCTTTCACTCGACTAAAAAGATCTTCTAAAGTAGCTGCTCGATAAAAATAATTTCCTACAAATCTTAAAATCTATACAGTCGATAGGAATATGTTCCACTGTGATATCTAAATTTGTACCACAGATGGCTTTCGATTATTGACGTGGAAAGTCCTGCGCGGCTGATGGCTGAATAGTGATTGTCGGATCTGACGACTACAGTTAACAAGAACCTCCGTTTAATTTTTCACAGATTTGATGATGATTATGGCAATCTGTGTCTAATCTGCTCAACTCAGGCCTTAGGGTCGTCTGAACATCAAATATGAAATATGTATGGCGTTCCTATAAACTACAAGAGACTGTGATACACTAGAAAACACCAGAAAGCTCATCAGGATAAATGGTCGGAGATACAGATTCGTGGATAGCGACATCCTGAATACAGCATGAAAAAATATCATAGCTGGGCTATTAGAGTGGACATACTTTCTTTTTACTTAAAGAATGTCAAGTTTAATGCATTGACTATGAAAAGTGGACAAAATCTATTTTATTTCACATCACATTAATATTTACTAATTTACCATGCAGTTTTTGCGGCGAAATTGCATAAATTAAAAGTTCGGAAAACCTGACCGAAAAATCGACCAAAAATGCTGTTTTGAAAATGACGTCACAGTGACGTCATCAAAGCGGCCATCTTGGATTTGTTTTACATTTTCTGGTAGAGCTTGACCCAAGGGTATGGTGTGGTAAGTTTCTGCTCCCTAGCTGAAGGAGTAAGAAAAATAATTAGGAGGGGGGGGGGGCATTTCGCCTCACAGAGGGTCAGCTCTCAAGCTTTTGTCGCTCCGGGTAGGAAGTTTGGTAGGGGTCATCAGATCGAAACTAATCACTTCCGGGTCGGAGCCCTTGAACTATATTTTTTAGAAATTTGAGAGCAGATCTTTGTGGATTTTATGGTCAACTTCAATCAAGACTTTCACAATTAATGTCCCACAAGGTGAATATTGTCTTGCAGATTGGATTTATGAATCGAGAGTCTTCCGGATTTTTGATGATTGTGTTTAAGCTAATACATATCAAGTAACGAAATTATTACTACACTGATGCCAGAGAGCCATAACACCCCCAGGCATGGTAGAGTCACTTCATTACGACTGCTGATTGAACATGGGTTCAAAACTATTTTATTTCTTAGCAGGGAACATTTTCTTGTCGCTTTTGATGTCATGCAGAAGTCGTAGACGGATTTATACACTGATAACACGTAGAAGCATGCGCAAAGAATCGTCATTTCACAGAGTTGTACTGTCATTAATGGCTGGTCAGGGAATATCTTGTTGGTAAAATCCGCTATTGCTCGCGTGTGTTGTTTACAAATGACATCGATTTGGGCTGGGACGGCACTTCATTAAATGATTCCCCTAAGCTGACTAATTAACAAAAACACAGTTTATCGAACTATGCACAGAATCGAATAAGTTCAATGTCCTTCACTGGTCGAATTACTGGGTTAGGCTATATATCGTAAGCAGTCGCTGATTTACACATCTGTGTTTCTAGGTTAATACCCAGTCTGTTTAGATTAGTGTCAATTAACCCAAATCGCTCCAAAGGGGACTTTAGAAGACACCTTTTTGTGAAAGTATGTTGGTAGCTGGTTCTTATGGAATACGTCTTTCTTTGTCGTAATCATTGATCATCCACCATTGATCAACCGCATGTTACCGTGGATAAACTCAAGCTAAACAACCAACGAAGCCATGTGGCATTAAAACTAAACAACTGTGTAAGGTTACCTAGCTTAAAAAATACTGAACTCCCAAGTAAGATTATTTGAAAAATACTTTACAAAAGTTAAGAACGTTTCGGTCATTCGAATACCCAAGTAAGGTCACACAGCATTGACAATATTGAAGAAGCAAGCGAGTTGATTTAAAAATACTAAACAACCAAGTAAGACAATTTACAGCACCAAGAAAAACCTGAGCCGCCAAGTAAGTTCAATGAACTTGAAGACTCGATGTACCATCTCAAAATGTATTCGTCTTTCCCAAAAAGTAGACCTTTGCCCAATTCAGGTTTCACCGCAGCTTTGATATGGTTTCGATGTACGTTTCTAAAGTCGCGTAAGCCCATTTAGCATTTGAAATGCTGGGAATCCAAGTGTTCAATATCCATTGAAAATACTCACCAGCCAAGTGAGAATATATCAATAAATACTTAAAAATACTAAATAGAAGAAATAACAAAATAAGTATAAAAGAGTAAAGCCATCTGGCACGAAAAATGCTTTAATTTAAGCAGCAGGACATGCTTGTTAATCAATTAACATTTCTTGCCATGGTGACAGTGAAAAAAATGTTTTTATCCGTCCAATTGAAGTTCAATTAATATTTCGTCTCAGATATAAATTTATTGCTTATATCAGTACAGAACACCACGTTGGTGTTACCCTGATATCTGAAACTCAATCAGTTTACAAAATTTCCAGAACGTTGGTTAAGGTTATTATGATATGGAGGAATTAAGAAAAATGTCGCCAGGCAGATTGCTCCATGTTCGATGAATTCCGATGGATGCAAATATAATGGGTGAGGGGACATTTCTATTTACACTGTGGCAAACTGAAGAAGTGGATCTTTGGAGATCTCCAAAAAATATTGACATATTTCAGTCTCGGAGATAAATTTGGTAAATAAGAGCGACAGCTGCCATACAACCGTACAACCGCTTGGGCTTATATAACACAACCCTTCCCGAGTAAAACTTGATTCGATAACAACTAAAGTAAATTATTGATATGGTTATTTGTTAATAAGCCTATTTTAGATCAGGTTGTCTGATTTGAAGCAAACAGCAACCTTTTATCATTTCATACACATTTGGAATTGGTGCAAACTGTCATACAAAATAGGTATTTCATTGATTGACGCGATAATTGTTTTATGGACGACGGCTGAGTATTGAATGCCGAGCTGACGCTTGTTATTTATCCATTATATGCACATAATTTTAAAATAGAGAAGGGGCGGGAGTCCTGGTCTTCTGATATTCAGGACAGTAGGTGTGTGGGGAAAATTAATAGCCAAGCCATGTACAACGATAACTCTTCTTTCCGCCATTTCCATGTGCTCATAAGCCTGAAGGATGCATCGACCTGTCTATTGTTCTGATGATTTGTCTTCTCGGCGATGAAGTTACTCTCCCGTGGGATATTATTATTCCCCTTTTTCATGCCCGTTCATGTTTATCGTTGAAATACGTGGCCGTATTTATTATGAAAGTCTAGATGCCATATCACTTCAATAATGTCATATTTTCGTGTAATCAAGTTACAAGTACAAGCCAATGAAAGTTTTCTAAGACGGAGGATGTATGCTTGTCACTTATTGCATCCTCAGTGTCATTTGGGCATTTGGAAAGCGCTGATACCTCGAGAACCAGCTACCGCTACCACCCGAAATCTCGGCATAGATTTTGTATAACATGGCGTATAGCACATGCCTGTTCATCAGGCAATAGAGCAATGGTAAAATGAATTTGCTGAATTTGACTTTCCGGACACGAATAATTATAGGCCAAGTCTAATTTTAGCGTTGAACAAAGAGAATACGTCCAATGCGAACCATTTGGAAACTATCATATCCCTTCTAGATCACTATTTTTAACCCGAAACACCCTAACTCCAATATCACGTGCGGATAACAGTATAAATCTCAATGCCACAAGGCGATAAGGAGAACATCTGCTGGCGAGATTTGTTGTTGTTGTGGGAAAGTCGATCATTGGTCGGGTTATCATTTTCGAGCAATTCGTTTACAAAAGTTATGGCGGAAATGGTAATTTTCAATGTAGGACAAGCTGCGATTGTTATATCTCATCCATCATCACCGCCTTCTCCACCACTGATCTTCATTGTAATCATGAGGGTGGAATTTCTCTTTCATGCTATATATCCGTAATTAACACTACGGATTCCAATAAACATTTTTTTAATTCTAATTTTAGTTAATTTGAAGGAGCCTAAGAATAACATTTTGTTATGAATAGTACTAACTTGTATGAGGCTCAGCGTTTTCGTGGAAAACTTGTTTGCATGTATGCATTCACGTTCATGTCAATAACAATACTGCCACTCAATAAAAGAATCTGTACTCTTCGGCAGATCCTTAAAAAGAAGGGTTTCAACGTGTGCCTTTGAACAGGTATATTCCCCAAAAGAGCATGGTATGAACATTCCATGAAACAGTCTTCATGGCGCCAGCGAAAACATTGGAAATATGACCAAAAACAGATTTCTCTTGAATGAGGGACATACCGGACACTTAAGAGCAATACAGGTCTGGTCGGTCCATTCTTGTGATCACGGTTGGAACTCGGCCGTAAAATACAAAGTGTTACTAAATTTTGCTAGGATTATATTTACACTACCCATCGAGAGGTATTTTACTTTGTTCGCTCATCTGAAGCCCACGCTGTTATATTATTCCTAAAAACATGGATGTGCCCGGCGATGCGGATTAACGATTGAGATGGTCGAGTTACGCAGACTTCGATCTCGCGTTACACCCCATGTGCCGATGGCAAGATTTCCGGTTGTAGGAAAATATCAGATAAAATTCACATTGATTTTCAGCGATTTCCCTTCATAGCGCTGGAACCTGACTATGTTCAATCGGGAAAGGTGAGATAAAAGGAAAATGACAAAGCCAAGGATGGAGCAGGGTAGATGTAGCTCGAGGATATGAATGGGCAGGTGTTTTGACAAGGAATAATGGATATATCTGCGGTGTTGACTGGAAAATGCTAAAGGGTATATCGCGAGTCCATAACTAGGGGAGATTATTCCTTCCGCCTCTGTAGTTTTTTTTTAATAATTACTATTGATCTGATGCGCGCATCGTATAGTTTGAATGCAGCTGTTGATGTGACAGGTTCAATGTAGTCTGATCCACATCATCCCACCTTTATGTAGGCTGCGACTCTTGGAAATTAAACTATTGTTGGTGATGAAGATAGAACCGTTGGAACACCATTATTGTCTTGTTGGCATCATTGGATTTTGGCGCTTATTGCTTCTAAACATATATAAAACATTTTATTCAGATTTTTTTTACGGACGAAATTTGTTTGTCTTGACGCTTCTATATAGAAGGTAGTGTTCGAAATTTGGGAGTAGCAAGACGTTCAATATTGAAGAGTTTTCAGGCATGAGTTCTAGTGTTAGGTCGAATTGTTGACTTCAATTTGAATGAAAAATAATTTTAGCTCAGCGAAGTAGATACTTTAACAACTTCAAGGTCGAATGCCTCTCTATCTGGCGCTATATAAAATTGATCGATTGGTGCATAACTTGAATGATTATACCTTCATATTAAATCCCAATGTCAACATCCACTCTAGTTTTATATCATGAAAAATTTGCCTTAACGACAGATATTGAGTGAATACTATTCCACCGATAAACATATCACGCTCTAATATTCCGATGGAACGCGGGCCAATTTCTTCGCTATTTTTAGATGAATGGGAAGGGACGAAATTCGACAATGAATGTCACTTACCGTTGTAGCGGAACAGCTAATTCGAATCTCGAATATTCGCATAATCTCGTTCCAAGTCTTTTGTGCAAAAAATCCTCCCTATGACTACCGAATTATGGACAGTGAGTCTGAACTGTGATATTGTTATTAACATTTTACAGGATTGGAGCTTTCTGTAATACCACGAGATAGTGCTGGATGACGAACGTGATCACCGTTAGTCCGACTGATTCTCTGTCATCCAAGAGTGATGAATGGCTCACCCCTTGAAGTCTCATCGTATTCATTCTTTTTTTCAGAGTTGTCCGAGCCATCGATGGAAGATTCATACCAAAATGAACGCGAACAAGGTAGATAAGTTCCGTGATTGATCGTCTTATATGGGTTGCATTGGGAATTAAATATTATTGTCAAATATATAATATAATGAAGAACAAGTATTTTATTTGTATGGATGGGGATATTTAATCCGGAGTCCTTAGAGATTTGTTAATGGCACAAAGATAATCCGTCATAATGTATCGGGTTTTTTAATGGCGAAATCCCAGACGGAATCTCTCAAAAAATGAATCGTGCGGTTATATAAGATATATATGTTTATCTCGCTATATGCGATATATTTTGTGGTACTAAAGTTGAATCTGCCAATTTTGGTAGGGATTTATCTGGAGTCTGATGCATCTTTTTATAATTGTTTTCTTGGGAAAAACTAAGATATGAAATATATGCCGAAACTATTTCCGCAGATTTGATTTTGCCTGTTGTGAATGTTAGATGTGTGTTTTAGATAACCCATACAACTGGCTGCGAGATGGTGACTGCTGGGCTTCATGGAAAGCTTATCTG